>PVJC01000615.1:0-83272 GCA_004026665.1 Murina feae | reverse complement strand
GGTTATTCAGTGATTTTTTTCAGATTGCTTCTTGTTTTGGGTTTTGCTCTACGTGGCTGGGGATACTGAAATGTCAACATGAATAAAGAAAACAAAAACAAATTCACTTATGCTGAATTACTACTTCAGTATACCTCAGAATATATGACCACTGGAATTATGTATACAGGGACTACAGATTGGTAAAAGGATACTGAATAATTTGCATCTCTCTCTTTTTTAGAGGAGTCCCTATGACTCACATGTTATTGGTCTATTTACCAATTCTCTTACTAAGCCCCTACTGTGTGCCTACTACTATTGTAAATGCCTGAGAATTACCAGTGAGTAAAAGCAGATAAAAATCTCCTCCTCATGGAGCTTATATTCATGTAGGTGACAAACATATGCTTATGTGTGTGAGGTCAGGTGAGCAATTACCATTAATTTATATTAATAAGACTAGAGGTCCAGTGCACAAATTCATGCATGGGTGGGGTCTGGCCAATCCACCCTGATGGGGGCCCATCTGTCTGGGCTTTTTGGGAGAGAGGGGTTGCAGGCAGTTGGTGACTGGCTCTGGCCCTGGTCGGGGTGTTGGGGGCCAATCAGGGGCCAGGTCAACCAGGGGTGGAGGGTGTGCAACTGGGACCCAGATCAGGATGGTTGGCTGCCACAGTGCATGTCATAGCCAGTGGTTGTTCTGGTTGTTCTGCCTTTTTGGTTGCTGGGCTTTTATATATATATAGATAGTTAAAGGTGTATAAGATAATACAAACTAATATATGTATATATAATATAATATAGTCCTATATAATAAAAGCCTAGGTGGCATCACGCCCTCACAAAACACCCTTGTGCAGTATCATCACAATATAGCTACCACAAGATGACTGCCCTTAAGTCGTCACAAGATAATCACCACAAGATGGCCGGCAGGGCAGGGCAGTTGTGGGTGATCAGGCCAGCAGGGGAGGGCAGTTGGGTGCAATCAGGCCAAAAAGGGAGGGAGCTTGGAGTGACCAGGCTGGCAGGGGAAGGTAATTGAAGGCAACCAGGTCTGCAGGGGAGGGCAGTTGGGAGCGATCAGACTGACAGGGGAGCAGTTTGTTGTCAACCAGGCTGGCAGAGGAGCAGCTAGGGGGTGATAAGGATGGCAGGCAGGTGAGTGGTTAGGAGCCAGTGGTCCAAGATTGTGAGAGGGAAGTCTGACTGCTGGTTTAGGTCTGATCCCAAGGGGTCTAGATTAGAGAGTGTGCAGGCTGGGCTGAGGGACACACACTTCACCCCCTACCCCTCGTGCATGATTTTCATGCACCAGGCCTCTAGTAATAAAATAGTAGTGAAAGGTCTAAATAAATAAAATTTGTAAATAAAACAGTTTTGCTAGTTTCAAGGGCTTAAAAAAATAAGACACAAGTTGTAAGTAGTAGAACTTTATTGATTATTTACTACATACTTTTTTAAAGGTTAATATATGCAAACCACCATGCTGCTTGATAGGGACTTTTACAATAAATATACAATTTTTCTACTCTGGTTCGGATTTCCCAGTGTGCATGTGTGTGCACATGCATGTTAGAGGTTGATAGTGATGACACTACGATACAGATATAAATATGATGCTCTACATGACTGGTCCAAACAAGAGCAATGAGAATTCAGAAGAAACAGTTCTGGCTGTAGACATACAAGGCCCTGCTCATTTGGTCTCATGCTACTGTGCAGTGGTTAATAGCAAGGGTTTTATTCTTCATTTCAGAAATGTTTTTCATATGGAAAGATTCAGGCATACGCAGTATTAAAATCAAGAGTGTGAGAAAAAACAACCCTATGTAGCTATCATTTAACTTCAACAATTTTTAATTAATAGCAAGAATTGTGGAATGAGGCACATGAGAGATTAAGTTCTAGCTCTTTACTTGCTGGCTACAAGACTGAGATCAAATTACTGAACCCCTCTTAGCTTTAATGTTCTTATCTACAAAATGGGGTCAATAAGGCCATCCACAGTGTGTGTGTGTTTGCAAAGATCAGGTGAGATAAGGAAAACAGTGTGCCTGCCACAGTGTCTGTTATGGTGTAGGAGCTCCATGCACGCTGTCTATCTCCTCTTCCTCCTTGGTCTTAGCAGTTTGTTTGCAACACACAATCGTTTGATGTGCTCTCCACAGGACAGGGGATACCGTAAGGAAGGCTTTGTGCTGTTCATGTCCCCACCCTGCATGGCGCATAGTATTCAATAAACTCTCTCAAGCCAATAGTTGAGCAATCTGATATGATTTCACAGGACAGATATTGGAAAATGGTGTATGGGAAAAGTATAATGAAAATGTGTATCAGAGGCAGGAAAGTCTAACATGTGTTCTCAAAGAGTGATAAAATCTCACCCAACATAGTCTAGAAGAGGGAAGTGGAAAAGAGGGCTGGGTCCACAGCATAGACCCTATTATTTCAAAATTATGTAGATATCAGAGCACCACTGAGGTTTTCTGAGGAAAGTTATTTTTAGTTAGTGTGGCTATCGTCAGTATTTAAATGTGTATTTTGGAAGTACTTAAACAGAATCTTTCTGTCAAACAGTGTGATGGGTTGAATTGTGTCCCTCATAAAAGATATACTTAATCCCCTGTTTGCCCACCTTACACATGACTACGACCTTATTTGGAAATGGGGCCCTTGCAGATGCAATCAAGGTGATTAAGGTGGGTCCTAATCCATGATGACTACCGTCCTGACAAGAAGAGGAACATTTGGATGCAGAGAGGGAGGGAGAAAGCCTGTGTGACACAGAGGCAGAGAGTAGAGTGTTGTGGCTGCAAGCCAAGGAATGCCAAGGGTTGAGCAACACCAGAAGTTGAGAAGAGGCAAAGGACATTCTCCCTTACAGAGAGTGCCAACACTTTGACTTCAGACTCATAGACTCTAGAACTGAGACAATGAGTTCTTATGGCTTTAAACTACTCAGCTTATGGTTACTTTGTTGGTGGTAGCCCTGGGAAATGACATACACACAGTTTGAGTTCTCCCTGGAAATCTTGGATTGTCAATTTGCATGACTCACCTGTTAGGTACAATCCAAAGACACGGCCTTGTTCCATGTTCCATGGCAATGGGAGCCCATGAAGTAGAGCAATGGGCCCAACACTCCCTGCTCTGCACAGAGCTATGGGTGTGTAGTAAGAAGACAACACACAGCAGTCAAAATATTAATACATGTACTTTCTAGCCCCAAAACAAAAGTAAAATATAGGAACATCCCTTCTGGTTCTCCTGGCTGCCATCGATCCTCAGGGCTTCCTGAAGCTTATCTAGGTGCTGTACATTTGAGTGAATAGTGAGCTGGGTGTGTGCTGTGACACAGGCCAGGGTAATTTGAAGCGTGTTGTGATGCTCAGAAGGCAAGAGAGGGTAGGGGGAGCCCTGCTAGAGGGCTTGGCACCCATTCAGGTTCCTTTGTCTTAGTGCCCAGGCACCTCCCCCAGCTCCCACTGGGACTCGGACAGTTTCCCACTCGCCCAGCATCTAGTGAACAAGAGTTCACTTCAAAATGGCCAAAATAAACAAGGAGTGACTAGAGGCCAATCTTTTGAAACCTGGTGTGGGGGGTCTTATCCATTCCCCTAAGGCTATGTCAAGCTGTGCATCCAGTAGAATTGACAGAAATAAACAGAACACAGGTTTTTGGATATGCCTCTTTGTAGCTGACCGGCACTGGGAATGGGACAACCTCCATATCAGCTCTCAGAAGAGGAGCTCACCCCTCCACCCCATGCATTTATTCCAGGCACAGGAGAGGTCCCTGCTCAAAGTGAGGGTGGGAGGTGACAGCGGCTAGGCATTGCTTCGTCAGCTCCGCCCCTGAATCTCTGCCAAGGAGCACCAACGATTGCCAGCGAAGCCAGAAGCTATGGGAAAGGCGTGGACACATTTGCCCTCACAGGCCTCAGAAAGAACCAATCTGCTGATACCTTGATTCCGGACTTCCGGCCTCCAGAACTCTAAGCCACCCAGTTGTGTGGTATGTTGCTATAGCAACCTTAGGAAACCAGTGCCCTCCCCATTATTAAGTGTGAAATCGGACAGGGGGACCTCTGGGCCAAAAGTGGGCTGGCACAGCGATGGAGCAGATCTTGGGAGCAGGGTCCTCAGCAGTGAGATTGCAATGCAGAGATGTGGAACACTGCACATGTCCCCACATTCCACGCACATGATGCCATCAACTGGCTGGGACTGTCTTTGTCTCAGCATCCCCCTCCCCCACACGCTCCAATATTGACAGTCCTGCAGGGCAGCAGTGATGGGCGAGGGACCAGGTCACACACACACACACAGATGAGACACGACAACCAACTCTTTAAATTTGATTAGAGACTGAAGGCAGGAAGCGATGGACTTTAATTCTCTAAGGGATGATATATTAGGATTCCTAGTACATCAGTTATTCTAAAAATAAAAATAAACACATGGAGGAAATAAATGAATAAACAAAGTAGCCAACTTTTCATTAAGAGACGGCTGCTTTTCCTGCCTTAGAAATCTTGCTTCCTCAGTAAAGCTGTGGTTCTCAGGGACAGACCCTTGCAGTGGTGAACATGTGACATTGAGAACTCCGATCAAAGCCTTTACTCTCTCCCTCTTTTGTTTTCCACCCCAGTTCTTATTGCTTCTTCTTATAATGCAGGTCTTGATGTTGATACAATGCTTAGCACATCGATGCCGAAGAAAGGATAATTCACCCAGTTTCCTGTCCCTTTCCAGTCCCTTTCTTACATCTTCTTTAAATGGATGTGTCTCAGACCACAAGACATTCATAAATTCAGAGGTTGTGGGTCCAAGTTTATTCGTTTCAACGAAATGTAATTAGTTGTCAACATTTTTAAAGAATGAGACTCCACATTCTTTGGAAAAATTGGACAGTCTGGCCACACTGGGCCCCTATTTCTTCCTGCTTGGCCATTTCTGGCCAGAGTTCAGCACACGCTGCCCCTTCGGGCTAAGCATATGTGCACCTCCATCTTGCCTTGGTTTCATCCTGCCTGTCTTCCTCTAGACATCACAAAATTCGGTCACTACCAGCGGCAGTCACCTCTGGGGACCTCAGGGATGAGTCTCTGCTGTGAATCCACTCTTCTTTCCAACTCTGCTTCCTCTTCTTGTCTCCACATTATTTTCCACGTATCCTTGTACCGATCAAATTCAACCTAAAAGTGTTCTTGCTGGGAGCCAAGCTGGCTAACATTTACATTAACTGGGTATTAGTAACATTAGCCAGAAATGGCTGCTTATGTCAAATCTGGCAGAATAAACAGAAGTCTGCAACGTTAGTATTGCTTAATTAGAATCACTGGAGGCCCGTGCCTATTAGTACTTTGAGCTTGTGGTTGATGCTTTCCTAGCACTAATTAATAACCCAATACTTCTTTTTAAATTACATTTTATAAGCCAGGTCTCTGGTGACGGAATTGGACAGTGGCTGGTGCAATAAGAGAAAAGAATTGATTTTTATTAGCACTTGGTGATTTTCAGAGTGTGCAAAGTTCCTTTGTGTGAGTGTCGCACTTGATGTTGGCTGTCTCTCATCACTAGCTTGGCATTGGCCATGATGTGTGTTGGAATCTGAGCAGTATCCAAAGGAAATAGGGAGAAACTATGGAATGATCTGGGTCTAATACTGTCCTTGGGAGAGGCAGGTGAATCACAATGTCTCAAGGAGGAGGTGGTACCAATATTAAACTCAGTTCAGGCTGGTGTCAGACTGAAGGTGTCAAAGGTAATAGATGGATTGCCACCACGGTGTTGCTTCTAGGCAAATGGAACTAACTGAGCACTCTCCCTTGGGTAATGTCCATCTGGTGGGAAGTAGGAGCCCACAGAGGGTCTAGCAGGACAGGGACCTGGCAAGCTAGAAAGATTGTCAGACTCCCAAGGAAAAGGTCTGGGGGCCAGAAAAGGGCTCCAGTCCAAGTGTAGAACTGGAAGAGTGTAGGTACTCAGTAAATATCTGTTGCAAGAGCAGATGAATAAATCCAGCCCTGCCACTTACCAGCTGTGTAATCTTGGGACAGTCCTTCAAGTTCTAAGTCAGTGTGTGGGCAGGGAAACAAAAGCCATCTCAGGTATTTAGAGAAAGTTTCATGCAGGGAATTAGAGGCTGAGAAAGCAAATATCAGCAAGTCAGGAAATGCAGGGATTGTAGGAAGCCGACTCCAGCTGAAGCCGCCGGGGTGATCTGAGGAAGCCACCTGGACGCCACAGCAGGGCTCCCTTCCATAGCCAGCAGGCTGGGCCTCTGCTTGGCCACAGCCAGAGGCCAGGGGACAATGCTTCCACTTTTCTTCTGTCTCCAAAGCCCACAGCAGGCCTCTCCTGGTGGCGTCCAACCAGAGACCTGCTGGCTCAGGACTCTGGGAAAGTGAGTTTTCAGACATCGTGAATCTGTTTCTCAGAGTGTTTGCAATGTGCAACCATGAGGAATGAGTGAAGGTCTTCCCCCCGGAAAAAGAACAGGATTGCCTTTGCTTGCTACAGTGATGAATCCCCCTCTCCTCTAGTGCAACCCACGGCCTGTGCAGGCATCCACATGTGCCCTCGCATGGCAGCATGGGACTTGGGGGGCATGAGCCCTTGTGAGAGCAGGAAGACCTGGCCACTGCTTTTGCCATGGATAATAAAGAGCTTTTTTCCCCTGACCCTGGAGTTTTGATTCTCCTGCCAGCATCTATGACAGGATATCAAGCTAGTTAGTTTATAGTAGGGAAATATCCCAGATGCTGCACAGTTCTTGACAGGAGAAGGGTGAGAGTTTAAGTTGGAGGCTGGGTTGCACTTCTGGCAAGAAGAGCCTGGAATCTGCTTGGCTCTTGTTTGCATTCTGCTGAGACTTGGAGAAGGTGGACACTGTTTCGCCTCTCATCCCTTTTCTACAGATGAAATACATTTATTTATGGCTCCACTATCATGGCACAGGTAAATTGTCCGTAATTTCTTTTTAAGTATCTATTGGAAGAGTATAATACTCTTTCTTTGTCTCTCCAGTGTTTGTGAGTTTACGACAGTAACTAGCAGAAAGGCACTGCTGTAGTTAAATCTCATTAATAATTCTAGGTTGAATTAAACCTATCGCACAAGGGCACATGTACCCACCAGTTGGATGCACCAGAAACAACTTCACAAGAACTTGGCATAACAGAGCTTCGAGAAAGCAGCCAGTCACTAAGAGGTCCTCAGGCCAGATGAGGCACCTAGGAAGAGTGACATTTAAAGCAAGGAGCATGCCCAGCCGGTTTGGCTCAGTGGATAGAGCATCATCCTGCAGACTGAAGGGTCCAAGGTTTGATTCCAGTCAAGGGCATGTACCTTGGTTTCGGGCACATCCCCAGTAGGGGGTGTGCAGGAGGCAGCTGATTGATGTTTCTCTCTCATCGATGTTTCTAACTCTCTATCCCTCTCCTTTCCTCGTTGTAAAAAAAACAATAAAATACATATTTTTTAAAAAACCATAAAGCAAGGAGCAGGTAAGAGGCCAGGATTATAGATAAGAACCAGAACACAAAGGCCAGGTTGTAAGGCTTGGTGCAAAACCAAGGGCTTTTGTAAACAGCTGAAAACCAGGAGACCCGAAAGCGCAAGATGAATTCGGGGCTAGGTGAGCAGAGACTCAAGAGCGTGGAGAACCCCCAGCCAGTGGGAGGCTTAATCTGTCTCCTTCCCCAGACAGAGCCAGTCCCATGTGTGACTCAGTCAGAGCTACAAATGGCAGCGAGCTGAGAGTGAGGAGACAAAGCAAGTGCTTTGCAAGTTAGCCCTGGCTTGACTCATGAATGTGAAGCCAAGAGGCGGGTGATGCTTTCCCAATGACAACTTCTTTTTGAAGCGCGGTAGATATTCTTGGAGGAAAATAAAAATGCAGTGCCTCTTCCTGGTGCATCCTCATGGAACCCTGGTCTGCTGGCATCCACACTTCTCAGCATCCGCAGTTTGCCAGCAGATCAGACCTTGATGATCTTAAAAGAAAGTGATACTATTGGTGAGAACACTGTTGTTCAATATCGTGGAGCGTGACATTGATTACAACCTCCAGATATACGTAATAGTCTTTAAAATGTGTATCAGGCTATGGAATGAAAAGTGCTTAACGATCAAAACGTGAGATAATGGTTTCAGGGACGCTGACCATGTAGAAATCAGTTTCTAAAATCTGCAGCCTAGAAATAGACGCATGCCCCCTCTGTCCCTCTGTCCTGGCACACATAACCCCAAATTTGGGCCCTGGCATTTGTAGCTCATTTGCATATGTACATGCCAGTTGGCAGTGCTTTGAATACTTCAGCAGTTCTCCCTGCATCCGTTGGAGTTGAGGCTGGGAGCCCTGTGGCAATGCGTTTTGTTTTTCCTGCCGTTTGAGAATGAAGTCGTGAGCTCGGGACCTTTTCCAAGAATGTCCAGCATGGAGTTTATCTTCACCCTCTTCCTGTCCCATACCCCAGATCATGTGATATCCTTTTAAAACTCTAACTCGAGGTCATGGGGTCCCTAAGTGTCTACCAATGATTTTAGCTCAACATTTTAGCTGTTCAAGGAAGACAGATGCTTTGACTTTGTTAGTATCGTGTAGAGATTTTAAAAGAAAGTGACCACCAGTTACAGGAGGCCGGGAGGAAAGCACATCACCCGCCATCCATTCTTCCTAAACCGGTAGCTCTTTTTTCTAGGCTAATTCTTTGTGCTGAGATGGATGTTATTTCTTTTTTTTTTTTTCTCCTTCTTTATCATCCCCAAATTCCTTTTCGGTTCATCTCTGGCAGTGTATTCCATAAGGGATGCAGTAACATTTGGCTATGATGTCCAAGCAAGGTTGGTTCCCCCACAGAAGCAGCCACAACTATGGAGCAGGGATGGAGGCTGGCAGGTGTCTGTGAGTAGGATAATTAAAGGACAGGATGGCTTTTCTATTTAATTTTTACTTCAAATCTATTTTTTCTTTGTAAAAGTAACACCCTA
Organism: Murina feae; assembly: GCA_004026665.1. NCBI lineage: Eukaryota > Metazoa > Chordata > Mammalia > Chiroptera > Vespertilionidae > Murina > Murina feae. The sequence continues at coordinate 74,290 of PVJC01000615.1, read as the reverse complement.
ATGGTTGCAAATGCCATTTCCAAAGCCACCCACTTCCTTTCCTTGGAGGTAATCATCAGTTTCTCTTCATCACTTCACAGATATTTTATGGGTATACGAGTGTGACAATAGAATGTTAGCACTAGGCACTGAGAAACAATATTAGCTGCATTTGAAGGGAGGTGTTAGAGGATGAAGCAGCATCTCTCTTTCCAGGCAAAGATTCCATTTGTGCTCTAACAAAAGGGGCTTTGTGCTAGGAAAGTCAGGAAATGTGACATCCAAAGGCAGTTTCAGGATGGGAAGAGAGAAGACAGGATGGTGACATTTCAAGCCTTGTAGTCTCTTATATTTTTATCCAGATAAAGTAAGAGGAGGGTGGAAATCAAGGGCAGCTGGCCAAATTACCTCTTGAGTGATTGTCCTGCTGCTCATACGAAAAGGTGGGGTGGGAAACCCTGCTCTGGATCTGGGGGTCAGACCCATCAATAGACCCTTGAATGTTTATGTTCATAAATATGTCTGTTATTCACCTGGGAATCTTGTTAAAATGCAGTTGCTGATTCCTTGAGTCCTGGGTGCAGCCTGAGAGTGTGCATTTCTAACAACCCCCCCTACCCCCCAGCCTCCATGCTGCTGGTCCTCAGACCACATTTTGAGTATCAAGGACCTAAACAGGCCCCACCTCTAGACACCCTGTTTCCATGACGTAAGACAGAACTTTGCCTTTGGATGCCTTTCCTACCTTGAAAGGTAACATTGATGCAGGTTGACTTCAAGACACATTTCAAGAAATACTCAAACGCTCCTACACCTGGAATTATCGTTCCTTCACATAAATAGAGAGGAGAACATGATCTCAGAGGAGATTAGAGAAGATGGGAGGAGAAGAAGGGTACAGAAAGCTCTCGGAGGCTGCCCATCCCTGGAGGTGAGGGATTGAATCAAGAGCATATTCTGCATTTGAAACCAAATTTTGCTTCTCACCAATGAGAAGACTTTCTTCGAAGTAGGATCACAGGACTTCCTCTATTTCTTCACTTTAGGCTTTGGGGTAGTAGCCACCAGAAATGTCACTCAACACAGTATTCCTTAAAAAGTCTCCTTCATGAACTTTGGTTCTAGTCATCTAATCTTCACCTTTCCTAATGAAGCCAGAGGGAAGGTCTCAGGGCCCAGGATTCCTTGTAGGATCTCATCTCAGATGTGATCAAGAAGGCTGATTTTGTCTCTGGACTGAGATTAGGGTTTTAGATGTATAATGTGCAGATGCTTAAAGGAATTGTGCCCAGATTTTCAACATGGTCCAGACCTCTGTTCATCTACCAGTGGGCAGTGGTTCAGAATTAACATGGCTTCCGTGAAATGAATAAGTACTCTCTGTTTCCATTTCATGAGAAACTGATCTCTTTCTGTAAACTCTGGATGCCTGTGGAAGCCATGGGCACAGTGCCTTGGTTGGTATCTGCTTTTTTGGGCTCAGGAGGGCAGAAGGGCAAGCATCCACTGGGTGTGAAGGAAGAAAGGATAGAAAGGGCTGTAGAGGATAAGTTTCAACAGGTATCTTTGTCTCCTGGACACTGTGACCCCTGCCTTAGGACCTCATGAAGAAAGGACTGCCCCTCTTCCATTGAAGCTTGCCAAGCCCCAGCTGAATAGGGCAAAGGAAATCGTCTAGATTGAATTTTCTGCTTCTGTGTGCCCCCTTGTGTCCAGTGTACTGATTTTAATCACAACTTAACCACAAACAACCCACTGAAGCAGACAAGGAGGGATGAAGTTCTCCATAACTGTGCACCTGCCGCTGCTAATGTAGGAAGTGAAAGTACCATACATGCACTCCATCCCACGCAATGCAGAATCACCAGCCAAAAAAATCCCCTCACAAAATGCCACCGAGACTCCCATTCAGCCCACATCCTTACCCAGGCACAGCAGCCGAGCACCTGGCATGTGGGACATCAAACGACATATCTCACAAGCCACCTTGCTCAGCATTGCCATGGAACCCACAGCCCTTCAGTATACCTAGTTATTTAATTTTTGCAGCATCTCTTGGAAGTTGTAGTAAGGTGTTAGTACTAACTCCTATAGTAATAAAGATTACAAAGCCCATGTTATAGGCGGAATTGTGTCCTCCTCCCAATTCATATGTTGAATTTCTAACCCAAGTTCCTCAAAATGTTACCTTATTTAGAAATAAGGTCATTGCAGATGTAACTGGTCAAGATGATATTATTAGGATGGGCCTGATTCAATATGCCTGGTGTCCTTATATAAAGGAGAAATCTGGACACAGACATGCACATTAGGTGGAAGTCAGGGGAAGATAAAGGCAGAGATCACGGTGCTGCTCTGTAGGCCCAGGAAGAGCAGCGATGACCAGCAAACCACTGGAAGCCAAGACAGGCCTGGAGCAGAGTCTTCCTCACAGCCCTTAGAGGAGATTGATCTTGGACTTCCAGCCTCCAGCACTGTGAGATGACAAATTTCGGTTAGGTCTCCCAGTTTGTGACCCCTTGTTATGGCAGCCCTGGCAAACTAATGCAGCCCCTCGGCAACAGCACAGGGACACAGAATCGTTCTCTCAATCCTGGTCTACACTACTAGAGGTTTGTTGTACCACTGGGAGCATGACATTTCCAAAGCCAACGAGGAAGCATCTTTATCTCCACTATCCCCCAATTCAGACCCACTCAACAATATCAACTTATAAACAACCAATCCTCTCCACCCCCCACCACCCTCAGCCAGGCTTCTGGCACTTATTCCTGAGCTATAGTCTGTTCCAGTTTCTATTGCTGCATAGCAAATGCTCCTGAACGATAGCAACTTCATGTAACGTGCATCGTATTGTATCTCACAGTTTCTCTAGTTCAGTTATTCAGGCAGGGCTCACCTAGGTGATTCTTTCAGTCACCCTGGCACTTTCCAAGGTCCATAAGTGGTACTGAGCTGGCAGGAGGGCTGGCATGGAGGAACAAGGACCCACATGTCTAGGGCTTGGTGGGGATGACTAGGAAGTGGGGCTCAGCTGGGACTGATGGCTGAAGTACTTTTGGAATAGCATCTGCAGCATGGTGGCTACAGGTGACATGGCCTATAGGTGGTTACAGGCACTGGCATTCCCCACAATAAGTGTCTCAAGAGAGCATGGCCTTTTATGACCTAACCTTAACAGTCACAAGCATCATTTCCACCACAGTTTATTGGTCAAATTAGTCACCGAGGCTCATCCAGATTCTAGTGGCGGGGGTGGGATTCAAAGAGCTTGCCTCCTGATGGGAGAATCAAGCAATGTGTGTCCATTAAACAAGGATGGCAATAACACTCCACCTCCCCACCTCTTCAGTGGCAAAGCAAAGAAGAAAAATCTCTACTTTTTCCATATTCCGCTTTTGCGTTCCCAGGGATCAGACAGAGTTGGTGGGTGTGAGGAGCACTCACAGCTGCCTATTTGATTGTTTTATGGCTGAGACTGTGTTCAGGGAGATTTAAGTCTGAACCCACACAGAGTGTTCAGCTCCAGGCCAGGAAGCTCAAATGGAGACGGGGAAGGGTCAACAGGACCCTCACAAGTCAGCAAGCTCCCGGATATTTGTTGTCTTAGCCTATCATCCTCATGCTCCAAGAATTAGTGAGCAGCCTTCCAAGAACCCTCTCATTCAGTAGTTATTAGAAGCAATCAAGAAAGAAGCCCTCACCTGGTCTATTACTGCCTGCAGGAGATTCAATGACAGGTTGGGTCATCTGGAGGAGCAAGTGGATGCCACACACCGTGTGCCCTACCGAGCACACTCCTCTGAAAACATTGGCTCTGCAAACAAAAGGCATGGGAAAGGGGGAATGTTGTTGTCCCAGTCTCTCTCTGCCTCTCTGTGCTCTGCCTTGCTGTGGTCCCTGGGCTGTCTGGATGGGAAAGGTGAGTCCACTTGAAGAAGCCTAAAGCTAATGAGGCATTAGATTCAAAGCATTCTACCACTTACTTGACCTAATAATATAAGCCACAATAAAAAACAGACCATATGCAATTGTCATTTAACTCCAATATGTATGTATTTGTGTGTATGTATTTGTGTGCATGCACATGAGTGTGAGTGACAGAGAGAGAAAAGGAAAGAGAGAGAGAGGGAGGGAGAGAGAGAGAGAGAAAGAGAAAAAGAGAGAGAGTCTTCAACTGCCATCCAGGAAGTAAGTTCCTTAGAGGTCAGAACTATATAGTATTTGCTTTTGCCTTCTCAAACATTCACATTGTTATGATTAGCACATAGTAGGTACTCACTAAATTTGCAGGAAGATGAATGGGAGAAAAGAGAGGTTAGTCAAACCCAGTCTACTATTTTTCATTACTTTCAGGATTCCCAGAGAGAGACCTTGAGCTATAATAAGACTGACCTAGAGTGAGCGTATTGGTGGCTAGGCTAGCTGGGTTAGCTTTGGACACAGTGACAGAATCAGTAAAGAAAGTTAGACTTATCACTCACGTTAAACATGGAGACATTCTATCAGGTGCTCAGGTTCATGTGCTATTTGCAGTGAGGCAGGGATAGACTGTCCATTTTGGGCTTCCCATAAGGAAAATGATAATCTCTGAGCATCATTCAAAGCTCATTGCCTATGCGTTCCATGGACCCACATTCCAACTGCTCACAAGGTTTTTCCTCTTCACTGACCTCACAGCAACCTACCATTGAGCTTTCAGCTCCAACATTCTATTGCTGCTGTTCTCAAAAGTAGATTGGTAAACTTGAACTCTAAAACTCGTTACATTTTCCTATACATTCTTCTCAAGTGCACATGGGTCATTCTCCAAGATAGACCATATATTGGGTCACAGGCAAAGTCTCTTTAAATTCAAGAAGATAGAAATCATATCAAGCATCTTCTCAGGTCACAGGGGCATAAAACTGGAAATTAACTACAATAAAATCAATCTAAAAAAATCAAACCCATGGAGAATAAATAGCATGCTATTAAACAATGACTGAGTTACCAGAGAGATCAAAGAAGAAATAAAAAACATCATGGCAACAAATGACAATGAAAACACAGCCATCCAAAATCTATGGGACACAGCGAAAGCAGTCTTGAGAGGAAAGTTCATAGCTCAACAAGCCTAGTCTCAATTCTTCTAGACTCCATCATCTAATCTAATAAAAGAGTAATATGCAAATTAACCATCACTCCAAGACACCTAAGCCATGCCCACCAGTCAATCAGAGTTGTTGTATGCAAATTAACCAGCCAAGATGGCGGCTGGCAGCCATGAAGCTAGAGCAAATAGAAGGCTTCCGTTATACCAGCGATGGAGGAAACTGCCTGCCTAGGCTGGCCAGACCTCTGCTGAAGGCAACAATGTTTCAATTATAGAAGCCACAGAGCTGAAGCAAACAGGAGGCTTCGTTGCCTGACTAGGCCTCTACTTAAGGCAACAAAGTTTCAATTAGAGAAGATAAATAAACCCTAGAAACCTGATTCCAGCCAGCCTCACTGGGACGTTGGGCCAATGGGAGCTGTGGGTAGCCTGAAAACAACCCTCAGCCCCTCACCCAGGCTGGCCACACCCCCATGGGGTGAAAGTCCCCACTGGGGGGCTTGGCCAGCCTGCAAACAGCCATCAGCCCCTCACCCAAGCTGGCTAGGAATGCCAGCAGGTGGACATTCCCCAAGGGGTCCCAGACTGTGAGAGGGCACAGGCTGCGATGGGGGGGCGTGCTGAGGGATCCCCCCGAGTGCACAAATTTTTGTGCACTGGGCCCCTAGTTCATTATATAAATTATAGCTGCTCATTGTCAGTTCAAAAGCCCATCCTCATTGTGGTTCCTGTTGGTCTGATAAAGACTTGGAGGCCTGTAATCAGACAAGTAACATCAGGACATCACCACTTAGAAAGCTCAGTGCCAAGATGATGGCCAAGCTGGATAGAGCAGTGGATAGGATAGGGCAGTGGATAGTCAGGAGGCCTTGGTGGTAATCCAGTCAGGATGTCACAAAAGCTATCAACTGGACACAAACAACATTTGAAGGAGAATAGATGGTTTTGAAGAAGAATAAAAAATATTTGTTGACTGAGTACATAAAGAAAAAAAAATCTGAGATGATTTTGAAGGTTTTTCAGCAGCAAGATTGTGTGATTACAGCTGACAGAAACTGAGGAGTCTGAAAGGGGATTTGGTTTGGGGGAAAGATGGGGTTTGATTTTAGACATATAAAGTTGGATGTATTTTGGATGAGAACTGTTCCATTGTGGACTATGGGTTAGTGGTGCATATGAAACCTGGGCTTCCTTCCCCTCCTTCTTTGCCTCAAGAGGAGCCCTGAGATGGTCGAAATTATAAGCAGACCCTGTCATTTGGGGTAAAGACACCAGGGAGGAGTGAGTGGTTAATGCTCTCTCTTCTGCTTGCAGGGCCTGTTTCCCCTTTGAATCATTACTAGAACTTTCTCTCGTGCAGCTGGTGTGGTCAGGCGGGTGTTGGAACTTCTCCTGCTATGGAGGCATTCCATTCTATCTTTAAACCCTTCCCCCCTCCAAACACCCAGAGAGGAACAAGAGGAGGGTCTTCCAAAATATCAGGTTCACCCTGACATTTTCCCCTCCCCAGGCCTTATGCTAGATAGACAAAATTAGTCCTTATATTTTACATGTGTCCAAAGGTAGGTACAGGAAGATATCTAAGTCCAAACTTCAAACTGGAAATCATGTTCCTTTGCCTGGAGATGTAGCTGGAGGGGCCTGTTCACAGTAGGGGAGAGGATGGTAGTCAAGGACTTGAACTTAGACTTTTTTTAATGATAATGTATAATTTTCAAGTGGTGCTTAAGGGAGCAGAGAGGTGAGGATAGTTAATAGCAAGTTACTCATGTTTAGAAGATCATCAAATACATAATTATCAAAATTTGTGGAGAAAAATCTGTTGAAAGGAAAGAAAAAAGGCAGAAATACAAGCCTACAATTCCATTCCTAAACTTGACCTTGCACATACTTTCGGGCTAACAGTGGCCACATCTGCTCCATTCATACCATCATGATTTTTTATCTTAGAGCTGTCTTTGCATTACTTGCTGGCTGAAGGGATGTTAAATAATGGAGAGAAAGTCTTCTGCAGAGTCTGAGGCACCATCACACTAACCCAGAGACAGGCTGACTCTTAGAGAGCAAGTGGGTCAGAGGTCTATTTCCAAAGTTCTGCACTTGGATTTGTTTCCCTTTTGCAAATTTTACCAAGTATAACCTATATATGGTATCCCAAAAATGTATGTGTACACTTTGAATAATTATAAAGGCAGTGTTTATTACAATATACTTCATTTTCAAAAACAGAGCTATCCGTGTGTTAAAGTATGTATGCATTTTGGAGGGACATCCTGTATAAGTACAAGTCATCATAAGTGTTCACCTCAAAAAATTTTAAGGTATCATAAGCACTAAGATCAAGAAAAACTAACACACAAACAGGATCCAGAAGGCCCCTGTGCCCTCCCTAAAAGGTAGGCACTGCCCTAACTTCTAGTAACATGGATAACTTTGCCTGTTTTTGAACGCCACATAAATGCAGTCATACAGTGTGGATCTCTTTTCAGTTTGGCCTCTTCTACTCAGCAGTATGCTCATGAGAGTCAGCCATGCTGCTCCTAGTATTCCCTTAAACGAATAAACCACAGTTTGTTTATCCACTCACTGTTGATTAACTGTTGGGTTTATTCCTTTTTTGTTGTCTACCATGTATAGCACTGTTATGAACATTCTTATAGATTTTTTTTGTTGACATATAAGCCCATTATTGTTGGGTTACTATCTTGATCTGGGTGCTAGTTATGACTTGTATCTGTATATATGTTATACTCAATAAAATTTGCAAGGACAAGTTCAGTGACTTCAGTAGCCCAAAGATAGTGAAGGATCCACTGACTAGCAGAGATCGTGGCTACTTGAGTCCTCTGGCAAGTGTGGGCAGTGAGACGAGGACCCACATCATCCCAGTCTTCCAACCTCCATGTTCCATTTCTAATGTACTCTCAGTCCCCCACAAGTTGGAGAGCCACTGGGTTACCACAGTGTCATGGCCAGAGTGAAAGTCAGAGATAGTATTGAGTATTTGTGGACCAGAACACATCAATGTAATATTAAGATTTACATCAGAATCACAGCCCATAGTATATACTTATGTACACTGTCACTTATTTTATTTAATCATAATTTATAAATTTTCATGTAATAACTATTGCAGTTTCTTTAGGAATATGTGAAAAGCATAGAAATGGGGGAAAAATCTTTAAGAAATTGAACTTAGTTGATTGAAACTTTTACCTCTAATCCGGTGTCATAACTCCACCGGATTGCAAGGTGCTGAAACCCAGGCCCATGTCTTCTGCCCCTTTGAATCCCAACAGCTAGTGCAGTGTCTGAGCTCATTCATAAGCCATCATGGCCTGGCTGGCATAGCTCAGTGGCTGAGCGTCAACCCATGAACCAAGAGGTTGCAGTTCAATTCCCGGTCAGGGCACATGTAGCTCTATCCCCAGTGGAGGGGGTGTGCAGGAGGCAGCCAATCAATGATTTTCTCTCATCATTGATGTTTCTATCTCTTTCTCCCTTCCTCTCTGAAATCAATAAGAATATATATTTAAAAATATAAACCATCACGACAGGGTATGTGGTAGGTTTGGCCGGCTTCGTGGGTTATGGTCTACCTGAGCACTGTCATGCCGGGCTGCCCTGGAGTGGGCCTGAATGTCGTTAGAATGGCTGCATGGATCCTCTGAAAAAGCCAGAGATGACTTTGACACATTCGTAAACTCGCTGCTTATGGGACCCTTCCCAACTAGTTCTTTTTACTGTGGAAATTTGTCTTAAAGTTCACAGATAATTTAAATCTCATTAAAGGTAGGTAGAAATTGTATCTTTAATTGAAAAATCCCTAGTTCATTTTAGGACTCAGGATTGTCACTGGTGAGACAGAATGTATCATTTTCTTTGCATAGCAGGTATATATTAATATCATTATTCTAAAACTAGCTCAGAAGAGAAAAGAGTTCACTATAGTTTGATATACATGATGCATACATATATTTTGTGTCTATCTAGGCATATCAGTTGTGTGGAAATTATTTTGTCTATCGCAAGTAAATGCCACAGGTATTTAGTTTGCGCTACTTTTACACTTTTTCCTCTTGGGAGAGTTAATTACAAACAATTTAATTAAGATCTCTAACTCATTAATGTTCTAGTAGCTTAGCAAGTTTGGGTTAGCTCAGCAGGTGGCAAAGGTTTAATTTTATCAGTTGTCTTCCCATTAACTCATACACCATCAGTACTGTGCTTGTTTTTTTTATCCTTTCCTGCCTGGGGTACAGACAGAATTTAAAATATCTTTAAAACTAAGAATTGGGGAAATACTCTTTTAGTTGCCACCTGTCCTGATGAGGTTTGGATTTCCATTTTGAATCTTTAGAAATCAAGGCCAGAGATGTCTCCATAATGTTCTCTTCCATAAGACCAAAACAAACAAACAAACAAACACAAAATTCTATTTTTATTAGAATTATCTTTGTGAGAAATATAGACACTGCTCCATAATTCATTAGAAACTCAAACACTAAAGATATAAGTTTTGACTAAAACATTATCACATATATAATATGAGGAAAATACAAATCATGTTTTAAGGAAATATTTTTCCTATTTATCCTTTCCGAGGATGTTCTATATAAGCACAATTTATTCCTTGATCTCAGTTATCACTAATATCGACTGCCTAGAATGGAAGAGTTGATCTGTGAAATTCAAGCTTCCCTGTTAAAAGTCAATGCTGTTTTTTTGTATTTTTTTAAATCAACTGACCTTTTTTCAGGTATAATTGGCTTAGTCAGCAAGAAACAATTAGCTTTTCGATTTAAATAGTAAATAAGGAACAGTTCATATTGCAGCAAGCAGTTTTGTTTTGTGTGTGTGTGTTTGTTTTTTTTCAAAACTCTGGCCATGAATCATATGCTCTTATTAACCATGTTTGTTTGCTAACAATTATTGGGCTTCACTCTCATTTCTGTCCACAGGAATGCTGGAGGGCTGAGGGAGCCTTTTATTGCTGCATTTACTTAAGCGACAATGGCATTTAGGGTTACATTTGTTGTTTGTTTTCAAGTCTGTGAGACTTGGAATAACCTAGGAGCATTTGTTTTGAACTGTACAAATTCCTATATTCTCGGGTTGTATCCAGAAATGATTATGTACACATAGGAAATACTATAAATTCAAACACCTTTGTAAAATTAATGAAAAATAGAAATCGTATTTATTTAGCAATTTAAAGATTAACAAGTCAAGATGAATTTCACTCGGATTAGCAAAAATACTTACTGCAAATTGATAAAAAAGTCAGAATGGAACAGCTAAGAAAGGCACTGTAAGCCTCTGAGGATAATATGACCCAGGCAGAGCTGGGAGAGTAAGGAAATCAAAATATAGAACTTTTAGTTACTTTGAATTTCAGATAAACAAGAAGTAAATTTTTTAGGATACAGTATTTTCTGACGTATAAGATGACCCCCAACTTTTGAGAAGATTTTCCTGGGTTAAAAAGTCCAGACGGAGACCATATGCGGCACAAAAAGGAGCCGACCGGAGACACTTGCAGTCTCTGTCCGGCTCCACTGAAATGAATGGAGTGCGGCCGTTTTTGAGCTCCCCCCACCTTATGCTGTGACCACAGATTTTCCAGTCTGGCTCGGAAGTTTCAGCACCCTTCCTATAAGACGACACTGGTGTATAAGATGACCCCGACTTTCGAGACTTTCCTGGGTTAAAAAGTCGTTTTATATGCCGGAAAATATGGTACTTTTGTTCAATGCAATATTTGTAACGTTTTTACCCTAAAAGAAGCATTCATTGTTTATCTGAAATTCAAATTTCACTGGGTGTCTGTATTCTATCTGGCAACTCTGAACCTGGGTAACTTAAAGGTGGTGGGTTCAAGGTCACAGAGCCACTTTTGTGGCATATTCACCACCAGAACCTGGGTCTCTCAAAATCATACTACTTCCATTCTATGACCAGTGACTCTACATACTTGTCCTATAGACAGGCAACATTAATCAGTAATTTTAAAAAATAAAATCATGTTTCTTTCATTTTTGTGGTGGCTCCTGTGTGAAGACTTTTTCTATTCCATAAAATGACACTATTAAAACCTTAAGATAAAAGGCACATTCAGCTCTCCTGACTACTCTGTGAAATGGTTATTTTAACATGGAGTATTACAATTGTTCTTCACTCTGTGATTTTATAGCCAAGTAATTTGACCATGTATTAAAACCTAAGGAGAGTTATAACCAGGGAAATTACAATGTAAAATTTGGAATCCTCTCTTATAAAAGCAGTTTTTCCCCTCCTCTCTAGCATACCATCAAATATGAAAGCAGAGGGCAGCTACTTAGGACAGAATGTACAGACACTGTCTGAAAAGACGATGATTTTTGCAACTGAGAAATCTAGATGGAAATGGGCAGCAGTTTATTTCAGTGGCTGTGATTTTATAACCTAAAGCTGTGTTTTCTGGCAGAAAAATTCAGTGCCTGGATCAGAAGTATGAAAACGTGAGGTCCTCGGCAGGATGCTGGGGGATGGGGCTGCTGGTTCCCATGGCCTTCGAGGCCATTATATAAAGTGGTGGCTTATTTAGAAATTAAACAACAAACAAACAAACAATAAACCCTTAAGAACCAGAGTCTAAAAGCCACGCTGTCATTTGTTTTCTTAAACCACCTCTATAGAAGAGAAAGGACAAAAGGGCTGATTGACTTCACTTGGCTCCTAGTGACAGGGCCTGGGGCAGGTAGCCATGAATGGGAAGGGGGAGTCATCTACTAAATACAGTGCAACTCTGCAGAGCTTTCGTCTGTGAGGCTGCTATGTCAGGCTTCTGTGATCATATCATCGCGCAAGGGAGACACTATGGAAGCAGGTGAACTACCGATGGTGCTCAAGTTGGGAGTGAACAAAGTTTCGTGGAATTGCAAAAGAGGGAACCTCAAACTCTGGAGGGCTCAGATGTTTCTTGAGGATGCTAGTTAATTTCCTTCTGGGGATATTCCCTAAGATATTGGCAGATGACTCTGATAGGACACCTGAGATTTGTTTCACAGTGATAATACTGCATGAGGGAAAAGGAATGGACTAAGTTAGCATATGAGTGGTTGGGAGTTGCAGTTGGGTGTGAGGACGTGGAGCTCAATTATACATCTTGTCTACCTGACACATCTGACAATGTCTATAATGAAGAGGCAATATGTTGGTGTGTGTGTGTGTGTGTGTGTGTGTGTGTGTGTGTGTGTAGATAGACACAGAGATAGAAATGGAGATTAAGATTATAAAGCAAGACAAAGGTGCCTGGGAAAAGTGGACCAACCAGAGAGAAGAGCTTGTTTTAAGATGCCAATTTGCAAAATTGCGGAGATTCAGTTCTTGCTCAGTAACCTCAGGAAGGCGAAGGCGACACACGCGTGAATAGCAGAAGCTCCCAGCATTACTCGTGGAGTCAGTGAGCAGGTCTATGAAGGGTGGAATGGGGTTGTCAGCCAGTCCACTTACCAGGGAGCCCAGAACTGCCCCCTCTAGTTTAATCAGTTATGTCTTGATTGTCAAATTCTTAGCGATCTACTTCCCAGGACCTAGCAAAGACATCCTGGACAACACTGCCAAACAGACAGAGTTAGAGAGAGCAGCGTGCAGCTGTCCAGCGCCACTCCTAGAAAACTGCAGGCCCGTGAGCCCCTGAGCCAGCGTCCGTTTGTTCTCTGTAGTTCAACTCCCCTTGGTTAGTCAATGTGGTCAGTATTTGGTAGCCCCCAAATGTTTGCTGAGCACTGTGTTGGGTGCACAGGAGGACCAGAGGTTCACTGTTCCTGTCTTTGCAGTTTAAAAGTTCCTTTCTTTTCGGTCTTGCAGAGGTGAACAAGGAAGGTGCACAACCTCTCAGGAAGCAAATTGAGTGTCCGCTTTTAGTGACAAAAGAAAGCTGAGTTTGAAACCAGTCCTTCCCTGTCCTTCCTGCACCGGGTAATCTAATTTGAATGCAAGGAAGTCTGGCAGTTGCAAATGCTAGCTGGCAATAGCAGCGCATTTTCATTGACTTCCTGGGATTCTTTGCCTCCCTCAAATATTTTGGATACAGAGAACATGGCACAGACTCTTCCGTCGGTGCTAATGATGAGAAGAGCTGCATAATGGGGAGCGTGCCTCATCCAGACAGAGAGAAGTCGCGCAGATGAACGCAGCCCATCAAAATGGGGGCCGCTTCCAAGGCTGCCAGGCTGGCGACCAGGAGCGGCAAAGACTGTGACATCCAAGTGTCACGGCTCCAAAGTTGGTGGAGTCTGCCAATGCAAGACAATTAGCAAGCGCGACTTCTCAATTGTGTTGACAGATGAGGGAGAAAAATCGAGTGGATGTGCGAGCTGTGTTTATCCTGCTGCAATGTTTTGCAATATTATGTCTATTGATTTGCTTTTTGTTCCCGAGTTATTGGGTGGCTGGGGCCCCACTCTCTGCCTGTCAACCCCACAAGCTTGCTTTCACAGCTGCTTGTCAAGTGAGAACTTCTACACAAATCACCCCAACAGTCTCGCAGGGGACATTAGGCCAAAGATACTCCATTATGATTTAATGGAAAGGAAGAAAAAAAAAAACCTGCAGCATGTGCTCAATTTTCTTTTCATAACAACTGGTTATAGCTTTTGAATTCTGTGCTGCAGTGCAGCCCGTAATTGGTTTTGTGAGATTTCTACCACCCGGGAAGGTGGGCTGTGCGTGTGTGCCTGCTCTCTAAGGTCCTGGCCCACCCGCTTACTAAACCATGATAGGAAGGCCCATTGGGAAGCAGCCACGATTGTTAAAGGGATAGGACTGGAGTTGGCTGTTTAGACTTGTTCCTCTCCTGGCCCCAGCACACCTGGGCACAGAGGGGTCCCTCATGCTTCCCAGGGTGGGAGGCTATCCCCAGCTGGATCAGTCCTCCTCAGCAGGACCCTTCCTCCGCTACCATTTTAAATTCTAAACTTGAATGTGACAATAGATTGGATTCATGGATCAGTTTCAAAGAGCCCCATGTGTAATACAGAGGAAATGGACTCAGGATAGCTCAGCACTATATCACAGAAGCTTTATAAGCAGCCCTGCATGTCACTTTCGCTTTGGAGAGAAGTCGCCTTATCTAAAGGAATGGCATTCATGGCAGGAAGTTGGGAAGCTATGGCAAGAGAAGAGGGGAAGATTTGGGGCCCCAGGACTTGGAAGCATCCCTCAAATCGAATTTCACATGAGGCTTCCTTGTCCTCCTATGTGTAGCCCCTATCTGGCAACACACCCGAATTATGAATCAAGTCCTTACTCCCCACCTCTGTGCGTGTTAATCTGTTCGTAAGTGCTCCATGAATGGGAACAGTGGTGGAGCCTCTAGGTTCAGCATCCCTACATCTGAGCTCCAAGCCACCCTCTCTGTGAAATAGGTGTCAGGCTAGACTGAGACGCTCCAGAAGGCAAAACCATATCCAGCTTGACTATAAAATAAAATTCTGCATCGCGGGCAAGCGTTCGTCTGTGCACATTTCTCCTTGGTATTATTACATCCAGGCCCTTGTGTTCAACTCATTCCTGGGAGAGAGTTCGGTGCATTTAGGGAGATGCATTACTTTCCTGCAAATAACACGGGGACTGTTAAACAAACAGCAGGAAGACGGCTTGATTTTAAACAAAATTTACTGTCCCAGAATGAATGCCCCTCCCTAAATAACTAACTTGCAACCGGGAAATGTCTTAGGCACCGGGGATTAGAAACACTGATGCTAAAGTTAATTACGGCACATAAATATGTAAATTTAGAGAGATCATTATTTGACATTATTTTGGAACTTGACTGAAAAATGCTTTCTAAGGGCAGATACTCCTTCTACATGGTCTCGTATGACTTAGACACAATGGAAAGGCTCGTGTCACGCAGCACGTGGGACTCCCTCCCAGCCATGGGCTCTGCAACAAATCAGTGTTTCCAGTGCTTTGTTCTGTCCCCCTTTCCGTTATTTCCTGTCTCCAGAGTTATCTTCTCCTGCTACCTAAAATGTCATAAATATCATCACGGGAAAGAACGTGATCTTGTGCAGTTTTATTAAAAAGTCTCACACTTTTCGCAGCCAAATCACCCACAACATATGCTGTTCCCAGCCTATCCTCTGTCCCAGCAGGTTCCCGGGGAATGGCACCAGTAGTATGGAATGCTTTGCACCTTTTCCAATGCTCTTTTATTCGTTGAGATAAATATACACCCAGGGCCAGTTATGTGCACAAAATGCTATAAAAACACAAATTGGTCCCAGCAACAAATCGCTGTCCTCAAAATGCTGACCATCTAGTTGTGATGGGACAGTCCCAGGTTATTCCATTCTAGCAAAAGGCGGGTATTTCAAGAACTGCCAAGGGCCAGAGGCTAATTCGTGACCAGGAGAATGCCTCCCACATTTACAGGTTGTCAAGTGTGGCCAAATTTAATCCTCCCAGCATGCCTGGGACATGGGTGTTCTCATCTCTATTTTATAGAAGTAGAAACTGAAACCCAGACCAGCGAAAGGTCTTCCTAAGCCCCCCTACTGCTAAGTAACAGACCTCAAACCTGTAAAGGCCACTTGGGTAATGAAAAGGCAGGAGTGTGGGGTCTGGTACGACCTAGCCATAGTCTCAACTCAAATTCTTCTTCAGCTGAGGAATCTCTGCTGCTTTCTGTGAAGCTGAGAACAGCGATACCTACTTCATCGGGTTGTTGTGAGAAGAAAAAGAGGTACATGGTATTTCCCACATCTATGTTATCACTTATTTTAAATGACATCATATTCTTTATGGTTCACTAAGAAAAAAAATAATGCCAATCAATCTACAAATACAATCTTATTACATAGAATTTTTATTTGTTATTTAATCAAAGAGCTCCTTGAGACTTAAACATGGGCTTTCTTTTAAAAATCAAATATGACTGGGGCATACATAAAAGAAAAAATATAATAAAAATGAATGAGCCACGTATTCCTAGGCTTCTTCGCACGTGACCTTCCTAGTTGGTTTTCTTTTCTTCAAAAAAATTATTTTTAATTACAGTTTATATTCAATATTATTTTGTATTAACTTCAGCGTACAGCATATTCATTAGACAATCATACATTTTGCGAAGTATCCCCTCCAATATTTCCAGTACTACCTGGCACCACACATGGATACTCTCTGACCTAGAGTCCTTGATGTCTGCGTTTCCTACAGCATCACCCTTGAGCCTGCAAGACCAATATTGAAGCAGCACGTTCTATTCAACATCTGGGATCTCACCTATAAGGCCCTTCTCATGGTGCAAGATTTAAGGCTATGGTGTCAATAGAAAGTTTTCAAACACCAACCAGAACTTCCATCCCTTCTTCAAATGGTCCTTAAATGTTTTGTTGACTGAAATGCCGAAGGGTTGGAACTGCGCAGTCATTCCACCAAGAATAACTGAATGACAGTCATTTCATCACTGCTGGCTGGTTGGCACCGATGGCCAGAACCAGTTGATTGTGAGGGAGCATCCTGACTCCAGAGGCATTAACATGTGAAAAATATTGTGTGTTTTAGAGTGCATGAAATACACATCTATACAGGATAGCCTTATTCCCAATTCTTAGTAGATGCTTTAAAAATAATGCTTCTTGCCCTCTCTTTCTTCTTCTTTTGTGTGTGTGTGTGTGTGTGTGTGTGTGTGTGCATACAGGGTAGCTATCAAATTGGTGACATTGCCAATAAAGATTAAGCGTTTAGCGGAGGAGCCTGTATCTTGTAGTAGAGGGATCAAAATTGCTTCATGGAAGAGATGCTCTCAGTTTCAAAAAAAAGCAAAGCAGAGATACAGGAACTACAGCGGCATCTAGAGATCGCTTCAGTGGTCCTTTAACCTCCTCCTCCATCATTACCTTCAGTCCCTTCAACCCCAAAGGGCTTGCTGTGCCAATACAACCTTAAGAAAAACCCCAACTATACTGCCACCTCTTGCTCTGGGAATTCGACCCACATTTACAGAAATAATAATATATATGGCAAAAATGTATGTGATATTTTGGAGAGAGTGGGTAGTAATTCAGAGAATTGAAAAATCTATTTGAGTTGTAAGGGTGGGAATCAGGCCAAACTTGGTCTTGAATCTGACTGTAGTCCTTAGTTACTGTGTGATATTAGGAATGTTTTTCTCATCTTTCTCTTTAGCAGGTACAGACCTAAGCATTTAATGTCACCATCTCCAGCTCCCCAGGCATGCCTCAGTTTCCTCTTTTACACAATAGGGGATATTTACCTACCTAAGGGAGTATTACATTTAAATAGAACATGAATTAATGTACATAAAACGTTTAAATCAGTGCTTAGTTCCTATAAGCACCGATCAGAACTTACTCTCCAATGTAATCCTAATTAAGTTTTTAGTGGAGAGTGATGAGTCCAATACAAGATCTTAGAATCTTGTGAAACCTGCCTGCCTTCTAGTGTCAGCTTCAATGTGTACCATCCCAAAATGTATGTATACTTTGAATAATTATTAATTCCAATGGGTTAAATCTGAAAAAAATAAAACTTCAATTTAGCTACAGCTGTTAAACTGTGTATGTATTTGTGGGATACCCTATAGTTTCCCTGTAGTAAATAAAACAAAAAAAGTCAGAAACCATTTGATTTTACTCCTATATGGGCTATAAAACTGAACGTAACAAATGGACAAATAAACAAAAACTCATAGATATAAGACAATAGTATGGTGTTTACCAGAGGAAGCAGGATGAGTGGATAATAGGGGTAAAGATAGTCAAATATATGGTGACAGAAGAAGATTTGACTTTGGGTGGTGGGTACACAATATAATATACATAGAATTGCACACTTGAATAAATTTATTAACCAATGGCAAACCAGTACATTTAATAATAAACAAACAATGAAATGAAAACAGAATCTTTCATTGTGGTCTGAGTAATAATTCCAATCTCCATAATATAATGTTAAATCTTTATTGTCTCTTCTAAAAGTCTAAACTGAAAACTTGAGGATTAATTTTATTGCCCTCTGCTGTGACTCAAAAATAAAATATGGCTCAGTATAGTTGCCATGCCACACTTACCACAATGTTACATGCTCAGCCATTTTCAATGAGGCATTTATTTAATTCATCAATATTTTCCTCCTTTTGGTTTGGGTGAAAAGCAAGCTAATCAGTGTTGTGGCTCAGATGTTCTGATCCTCCAATATATTATGTTGGTGGCACTCCAGAGTCACATTTGAATTAAAAAACAAAAAGACCCAGAGCTAGTCCCTTCTTTTTTTTTAATAGCTTTTATTCTCGTTTGCATTCAATTTGATTCTTTTAGCAAGTACAGACCTAAGCATTTAATTTTACCATCTTCAGTTCCCCCAGGAAGACAAATAAAAATAGTATCGCTCTCTAAAAAGAATGTTTCAGAAAATGGAGAAAGGAACATCTTTAAAGACAAATTTTAATTTTTCTGTCAGAATGAGGTCTTCCCAATCTGGCTGCTAGCTACCTTGGCAGCCTCCAGTCTCGCGAAACGCTGGCCCTTTAGTCAGTAACTCATTATCCTCAGGACCCTGGGTTTTGGCATGGTTTGCGCCCTCAGAGAGAGGACCTTTCATTCCTGTCCTCCCAGCCATCTTTCAGGATGCAAATAAGATGCCACTTTTTCTGCAGGACCTTGTGCAACCTCGCCCTTCTCTCCTCTAGGACAGATGCAGTTTTTTCTCCTCTGTGGTTTGTAGGTGTTGGATACCTATACCTCTGGTAGAGTGTCCAGCCCATTGTGTGCGACCACCGATCCCTTTACCTCTCCTACTCAAGTGTACGATCTTTCATGGCCTGGCTTATATATATATATATTTTTTTTTTGGTCTTTTACTCCTGACTTTTGAGGACATACCAGACTCACCAAGGCACTTAATAAATACCCAAAGCCTTCCAGGTATGGTTCTAGTGTTCTATGGGGAAATGGACAATTACAACATTCTCAGCAGTGATGAAGACCTACAGCATGTTGGAGACATACTTATGAAAGCCGAAGGTGACCGTTATTGATTTATGACCTCTTAGCTCAAAATATGTCCCTTTTCTCCTGCTGCTCTAAAATAATGGAGGTGGGGCTTTACAAATATTCCTCCCTTGCCAACTGGTAAAGCATTAAGTGTTGTCATTAGAGAGGGTGCCGGAGGGACACTGGAGGCAAAAGGTCTCTCCTCCATGTTCTGGTGTACCTTGCTTGCTGGGTTCTTGCCGGGCGCCATTTCTCCAGCATCTGGCTTCTCTCCCAAAAGGTTGTGATAGATCCCAGTCTCTGATGCTGAAGGGGACCCACGCATCCAGCAGCTTCCTCACAGCCTCCCCCGATGGCTTCAGAGTGAGGTGCTGCTAGCAAAGCCCAGGCCCGTGAGCAGCCTCTCCCACCACTCTCCTGGCAACTTTACGAGGAGTTCTGCAACACGGCACTGCACGTGGATGGCTCCCCAGCACCTCAGCTTTCCAGCAAATGCTGTGTGGGTGGCATCTCAGCCTCTCCTTGCTGCCCAGGTGGCCACAGCCAGTCTCTCTCCAGTGAGGCCTGCCTCTCAGCTCTGTTTAGAGAGGAGTCTTCTTTGGAGCTCAGTCCTAGGCAGAGTGGCTGCTTCTCATGTTGTTATCCTTGTCTTTTCTGTTGTTTTATTTAACTCTTAATAACCAAGTCCCTGCTACTCCAACCCTGTCCCTGCTCAAATTATTATGTAGTTTTCTTTCTTGATTGGGCCTTGACTGATTGCACAAGGACTAAGAGACTTTTATTTTGGAACTTTGGAACCAATGTCAGAGTATGGCAAAGTTACTTAGCTCTACATTAGATATTTTAATGTTAAGATACTAAATTTTGAACACTAACTTTGGAAGTAGCCTGTGCTCACACTTGCACAGGCCTGTACAACTAGAGAGAGAGAGAAATGAATTTAGACACTCTCAATTTTGAATTTTTAATAATTGAGATGGGAACTGAATAAAAACACTCCTTACCAAAAATTTCTTCTTCTAATTATAGTGAGTAGTGTGATTACATCTGCAAAGATACAATTTAAATATTACCACCCTGCACTCACATATATCTAATATCTTCTACACGGTAGGTCCTTAATGGATGTTGGCAATGCTACAGCTGATAATTGAATTCAACCCAATCTTGCAGCTTATTAAAGGAGTTTTTATAAGACTCTTTTTTAAGATACACCTAGCCTTCCCAGCTGGAATTTCTGCTTCTACACAAAAGTTATACTTCTAATATCTCTAAAATATTGTTAATCCAATTAATTAGTTCAAGTTAGTGGACTATTGGTATTTGTTACTTTTGTTGTTGCTAATGTTATTCTTTATAGTGCTCATATGGTGATTTTAAGAGTATATGGAGTGACAGATGATCAATTCTACTGAGATAACAGATAGGAGAAAAAATTAGTGGGAGTCTCCTACACACTACAGCCTCTTCTGAGAAATCAGAGTCACAGTAGAAAACTGAATACCACATAGATTACATTATGAGCTTGAGTTTCATATCCACATCCATTAGTCGCATTAGTGAAGGCATCCACAGTTATTAAAACCTGCTTCAGGAGCTCATTCCCTGCCAACTGCTCCTCTCAAGACTTCCAGGGAAAATGCCCATGTGATAGGGAACAATTGACTCTTATATTGGTGTGGATGATGGCATGTGTTTGTAATGGCTCATTCTGCTTGACTAAAGCATTATTTGTGACATTTCTCCTCCCTATCTAATTCTCTTGGCTATACGATTGAGCATGGGCCTGAGTGTGGACGATATGAACTCTTCATTTTAATCTTAGAGTAATTGCCAATTTTCACTCTCTTCACCATTCCAGGTCTTCCAGTTAACTAATATTTTTAGGCTCGCTACCCCAACTTAAAGTGCTTTCTCCCTCTGACCTATTTATGCACTTTTATAATATTCTAGAATAAGAGTCAGCAAACTTTTCTGCAAAGGCCCAGATAGTGAATACTTTAGGCTTTGAACACCATGCAATCTCTGTTATAATTACTCACCCCTGCTGTTACAGTGTAAATGCAGCGACAGACAGTAGGTAAGGGAATGAACACAGCTGTATTCCAATAAAATTTTGTTTACAAAAGCCACAGCACGTCAGATTTGGGCCAGAAGCTATAGTTCACCGATCCTCTATCTCACCAAGAGTCTTCCACTTGGGGTGCACACAAAGGCTTTCCAGAGGGTGCTCAGGCATGGAGAGCTTTAAGAGAATCACTCTTTGATTATGAACTTGAATCACATTGTTCCCTGCAGTCAATCTGCCTGAGGTCTGTGGCAATCCATGCCTCTTCTTTATTTTTTTAAGAAAAACCTTTTTTTCTTTCTTTATTGGTTATTACATCATATGTGTCCTTATCTCGCCACTACCCTCCCACCCCCACTCATGCCCTCACCCTCCTGTTGTCTGTGTCCATTGGTTAGGCCTATATGCATGCATACAAGTTCTTTGGTTGATCTCTACTCCTTACCCCTGCCCTCCCCTACCTACCCTCTGAGGTTTGATGATCTGATTGATACTTCTCTGTCTCTGGATCTGTTTTTGTTCATTAGTTTATGTTGTTCATTAGATTCCACAAATGAGTGAGACCATGTGATATTTATCTTTCTCTGACTGACTTATTTCACTTAGCATAATGTTCTCCAGTTCCATCCATGCTGTTGCAAATGGTAAGAACTCCTTCTTTTTTACAGCAGCATAGTATTCCATTGTGTAGACGTACCACAGATTTTTAATCCACTCATCTGCTGATGGGCACTTAGGCTGTTTCCAAATCTTAGCTATGGTGAATTGTGCTGCTATGAACATAGGGATGCATATATCCTTTCTGATTGGTGTTGCTAGTTTCTTGGGATATATTCCTAAAAGTGGGATCACTGGGTCAAATGGAAGTTCCATTTTTAGTTTTTTGAGGAAACTCCATACTGTTCTCCACAGTGGCTGCACCAGTCTGCATTCCCACCAACAGTGCACAAGGGTTCTTTTTCTCCGCATCCTCACCAGCACTTGTCATTTGTTGATGATAGTCATTCTGACAGGTGTGAGATGGTACTGCATTGTCATGTTGATTTGCATCTCTCAGATGATTAGTGACTTTGAATATGTTTTCATATGTTTCTTGGCCTTCCTTATGTCCTCTTTTGAAAAGTATCTATTTAGGCCCATTGTCTATTTTTTTATTGGATTTTTTATCTTTCTTTTGTTAAGTTGTATAGATTCCCTATAAATGTTGGAATATAAATTAAGTCCTTATTGGAGATAACATTGCCAAATATGGTCTCCCATACAGTGGGCTTTCTTGTTGTTTTGTTGATGGTTTCTTTTGCTGTACAGAAGCTTTTGCCTCTTCTTTAGAAATTGCTTCATTTTTACCAAAGAAATGCACACCTCTTATCCATTCAGAATTTTCTTGCCCCAGTGTGTAAAAGGTTAAAAATACTTGTAACAAAACAAGTTTTCCTTTTGGATGACTCACTCCTCAGTGACAGTTCTTTGAGATCCAAGCAAACAATACTGCTGTAAGAAATCCTGAAGATCTTGAAGAATGCTGATTTCATTATATATCTGATTTCATTAAGATGAAATATTCTGCACAAAGCATCTCTCTCTCTCTCTCTCTCTCTCTCTCTCTCTCTCTCTCTCTCTCTTAGATAGAATTTAAAATAGAATTCAGAAATGAAAAGATTGCCATGGGGATATCATTAGCATGTTTATTTAAATTTAAAAAATCAGATTTTCTTTTTCTAGCATAAAGTAACTGCAGTTGGCTGACTTTTTTGAGAATGAGGATTGACATACTATTTGGTTGGATGGCAAATTTTTACAAATTGAGTGAGCTAAATCTTTAATTCAATATATGTTGACAATTCAAAATATATTGATAA
This sequence comes from Murina feae, assembly GCA_004026665.1. Lineage (NCBI taxonomy): Eukaryota > Metazoa > Chordata > Mammalia > Chiroptera > Vespertilionidae > Murina > Murina feae. The sequence goes on along the minus strand of PVJC01000615.1, from coordinate 51,286 downwards.
AAATATATTCAAGACACAGAATATATAATACATTGCAAAACATCTTTATGGAACTATAAAGGTACAATAAATATTTTAGATGTACATTTAAAGTTTTAAGGGGATACATAATTTTTAAAAAAAAAATTAATAGGTATATTAATCAACTTTTAAAATTTTCTGGTCTAAAAATAATCTTAGAAAAGTAATTATTTACTACTTCATCATACCTGTATTTTTGTCTTGAAACTTACTGAAATATTTTATTGTTAGGTAATTTTTCTTGTGTGCTGGGTATTGTCTCTTAAATGGATTATAAACTTATCTATTGTGCCATTTTCTGGACCTGCGACCTCATTTCTTAGTTTTCATCTAAGTAATAACAAATATCTGTTCCCAACACCACCACAATTAACCTGGTATATGACCCAAAATGTCACTAAAATGACCTCCAAAGATTGCCAGTGGTCTCCTGTCCCATGGATCATAGTAATGTGAACTTTTCTTTGCCTGTATCTCCTCCAATTCTTCTGTAGCATTTGACACCGTCACCTCCTTTATGAAGATTTCTTTCCTCTTGGTGTTCATTATACCCCACTAAGCTGGTTGCTCTATAAACCTTTGGACACCTCATTCTGTTTTCTTTCCTTATAGTCATCTGTCTCAATGTTCTGTCTTTTGCTCAACTCCCCCACTTCAACTAAACCTCGACTGCAAAAGATTTCCACACATCATTAGCCCTGAAATCGAATTTGATTTCTAGCTAGGTCAACCACTAGCACTATAACATTAAGTTCATCAAAATCAACCAAAGAACTTGTATACATATATGCATAATCCATGGACACAGACAATAGGGTGGTACAGGCTTGGGGGGGGGGGGCAGCAGGGCGGGTGCGGTGGGGGGAGGGGGACAAAATGTAATACTTTTAACAATAGAGATTTAAAAAAACAAAACAAACTTAATTTGTCATCTTCCATATGCTCTTGCTTCTCACTTGCCAGTATTTGTTACAATTGCATCTTTTTTCCGGGCACTTGGGCTCATAATCTCAGAGGCATCTCCTTCATCTCCCATGTGTGTCAGTGCACACCTTTCCATTCCCACCTCCACTCCCCTAGTTCACGCCCTGCCTTTGTCAAAGTTGAAATGTTTCAATAGCTTCTAACTGGTCAATTTTTAATCCTGGATGCATGTAAGTATCACCTGGGAAGCTAAAACAAATCCCAGTGCCCAGGCTACCCCCAATCCCATTACATCAGAATCTCCTGGGGTGGGTCAATGCCTCAGCATTTTCTAATGTTCCCCAAAAGATTCCAGGGTGCAGTCAGGACCAGGACCTCCATTCTAGACTCTTTCCCTCTGCAATGTAATTCACACATCAGTTTGTTTATACGCCCTAAAGGGCAGATGCCATTTTGCAATTGACTCACTCAAAAGTGTTTCACTTTCGCACCTTGGAACCTAGGAGCCCAGTGGAAAACCAGTCACACAATCAACTCTCCAAAGTGACCCATGGAAAGAGATTAGAAACAAACAAACAAAAACATGACAACAAGATAATCACATCACCTTGGGAAGCTCAGACTATTTTCAAATCATGATAAAATATTTAAATAAACATAGGTTCGAATCTAAGCTTCTTATTTTTCTAAAAATAAAGTGTGTTAGTTTATTTTCTTTACTTATCTACTGCTTTCCCCTGAAGTTCCAGTCTCCTTTGGAAGGGTTTCCAGGCTAAGATGGGAAAGTGCTATAAAAATCTCAGGCCTCACAGTTGTGCTTAGAAATTTGGGACGGATGATTTTTTTAGTCCTGAGATCAAGATAGATATTATAATATGGTGCAAATTAGAATGAAGATACTAAATAATTTACGCTAATGCTCTCAGTTATAAAGATAACTGCCTCACTTTGCAACTGATATAAATTAAGGGAATATATTTAAATGTATATTTTAATCAATCAAGAAAGCTCGTCTGCCAGCCGGTGTCAGATGCTAATGCATGCTCTCAATGAAAGGGTCTGTTTATTAACTAATTAAGTGCCAACTGATTGAGCTACTGAGTTCAGACACCAGCATGGTGACAGTGTTCTCTGCAGGTCACCGGGTGTGCCTCACAGTAGGATGCTCAGCCTCTGTCTAACTGTGAAAGATAGTTCATTGCTGAGTGGCCTACACTGTCCTTTATCTATCCAAAACGTGAGGTCTGTTGTAGAACTAAGAGAAATGAGATATAAGAAGTAAAAATATAATGTGGAAAACAGTATTAAGAAGAACTTAATAGACTAAGATCCCTGGTTTCTGGATTTTGCTGTCCAGCTGCTGAGTGCATAGTAGGTATTTCAGTAAAGGTTTGTAGCGATGAATTGAACGAAGTTGAATGTGCTATTCAGTTCCCTGATGAATTGGAAGAAAGATGTCTTTTCAGGGAATCTTGTGGACTTGATAAAAAGCATTTCTAAATAACTGCCAGTATCAAAAGATGTAGAACAATGGCAGAGATGGAGATGTACAGGTATAGGTAGCGAATGCCTGAGCTGGAAGCAGAACCAACAAATTAGTGCATATTAACAGCTCAGGGAGCATAAGACATGGAAGAAAAGGCTTTTGAAAAGAAAGCCAGAAGAACGAAACAGACTGGAAATTCACAATCAGGACCATTTCCTTACTAATCAAAACCCATTTTTCAGCTTTTTTATTTTTTTGTGTGTGCTGGCATTTTTCTCGCACGTCATGGGCACAGAAAATAAATCAGCCAGGAAAGTAGGAGCCCTTCGACGTCGCCGATGAGTCGCTATCAAACTTATTTTCAGAATCTTCTTGTTTTTAAATTTGTCTGCTTTATTTTTTTTGAAATTAAACAGGAAAACCTGAAGATGATTCATCCTGCATCTAGCTTGCTCAAATCATGGATTTTCTAAAGACAAGATTCCTATCCAGATTTCTTCCTCAAATGAATTGCTCTTATCATATATGTTATTTTATTTTATTTTTTTCCATCTTAAGGTTTCACAAAACACTTTAAAAATGCACCGACTAGAATGCAATTATGTGAAATGTGGTAGTTACTGAACATAAAGCAAATGTAAACATAATTTTGGATTGAAAGTAATATCTTTGTCAACTATAAATTTGAAACAGACTTAAGCAGAAAAACCCAAGTGGCAGATATCCTATGAAAATAATTTTTAATATCTATAATTTTTGAAGTTCTATTTTTGTCTTTTATTTGGTATATTTTGATTTTCGATAAATCTCAACAAGACTTCCATGAAAACATCCCACCAAACTGGAGAGTTTCCCTAGAGGGATGCCCTTTTTCATGGATTCTGGGAGTAGAGGAATAATTTAATGGGCATTTGCCCTATTTTGATTATGGGGGCTGGCTTGAGTAATGCTTATCTTCAGAGTACTAACATAACTACTGAATTTTTTAAATTAAATTCCTTTTTCAAAAAGAGTTTTTGTTTGGTAAGAGATGTAAGAAAGAGGACAGTTGACAATGCCCAAAATGAGTTCGTTAGTCCTTTTAAACTTAGATGAATACCTAACATCAATAAGGTTTTGTGCTACTAGTAGCTTAACTTGGAGTCTTTTCCTACATGAGTGACCGGTCCTGGATTCCTTAAAATCTAGGAGCATTAGGTACATACCCAACCTCAGTCAGGATGCTCTGCACTCAAATTTACTTCTCTGGATACATTTACTTCTCTCCCCAAACCAGCATTTCAGCTCAGGAAAACCACGACTTTCCAGGAGATGGAACTACTTCCTGGGTTTCTTGCTGGCAGAGGCGGTGATGGTTATGTGAATGTTGAGCAGGAGAGGAACTCTCACGATGCTTCATCACACATTGCCTTCATACTAGCCAGAAGCACACTGACTTTTCTTCTGGGATTGAGTGCCAGGGCAACTGCCATTGAAGTTTCTCAACTCTTGAATCCCATTCCAGCAGGACTAAAGCTGCTAATACCTTGTCCAGCCAGTGTGGCTCAATGGCTGAGTGTCAACCTATGAACTAGGAAGTCATGATTCAAATCCCTGTCAGGGCACATGCCTGGTTGCCGGATCAATCCCCAGTGTGTGGCGTGCAGGAGGCCACTGATTGATGATTTTGATTCTCTCTCTTCACTGATGTTTCTACCCCTCTCGCCCTCTCCTTCCTCTCTGAAATCAATTAAAACAAATTCTAATACCTCTATGCGTTATAGATTGCACCAAGGATGGCCAATTACTTCTTACTGATGAAATGCCAGCTACTAACGAGCTGGGCTCTAATTACTGTGGGAGCTTTAATCTTTTTTCCTTCTGTCCCAGGCCCTTTCCCTCAGGGATAAAGTCGTACAAAGTTTTGGTAGGAGTTAGGAAAGCAGGATCATTTTAATTTTATTTCCATGACATCAAAACTTGATGTCCAATCTTATGTAGTTTTCCATGTTCACTTTGTCTCTTTTAATTGCCCATGTAATATGTTAATATAACATTGAATCATTGGCATTTTAAAGAAAAGATTGAGTAAGTATTTTGGGTTCCTAGTGCTGAATTAGAGACTTTACATCCAAATGTTTCTTTTTGAAAGTAATATTTTGTTCTTTTGTTCTTTTTTTTTTTATTTTAGGAAGGAAGGATATATCTAGCAAGTTGTTCCTATTTATGAAATTAAATGGAATGTATCACAGAGCTAGTGGTATTTATAAAAATTGCAGTCACAAGTTGGAAGTGTCTTTATAAATCAGGCCTGTAAGCGTCCCACTTTATAGATGAAGAAACTGAGGCCCAGGGAGGGCAAGTAATTTATCAAAAGTCACCATCTAATTAGAGGTAGAGAAGGAATTTCAACATATATCTCCCGAGCCCTTGACCAGTTCTTTGCCTCACTGTCCCTTGCAATAGTCATTTGAGGCTGTTGGGGATCCTTTAGCAATCTAGTCCCTGATATGAAAAAGTACTCAAACGAACAAGGTCTGCTTTTAGCTGTAGTTCTTCTTTCTATAGTTGTATTTAAGATCAGCACTTTATCTTGCCCTGAAATAAAAAGAACAAATGCACAATATTACATGATAACATTTCTAAAGCTCCATGAATCACTGGAAATGATATAGACGCAACAACATCGATATAGTCTATACCAATTTTCGCGCCTCTCTTATGGGATAATTAGGAGATGTTCACTGAAATGTGCTTTTCATTTCCATTCACTGGTAATGACCATGCACTCCTCCAGGAAAGATTTATTTTCCCTCCATCTCTGCTTCTACTAAGCTCAGCCCTTATTCTGAACTCATGCAGACGAAAGGTGTGCATTCCATGCGAGTGAGTGTGTGTGTGTGTTTGTGTAATTAAGATGTGCATATTAACTCTTTAGCTGACACAAGATGATACGGCTTCAGAATATTAGAAATCTGTTGCAGATAAAACACATCTTCACGTCCTCCATTTTCTATAAAACAAGCGATATTTACAGGAATAATTCTCTATGTAATTACACAATTATTAAAAACATAGTAGTGAAGTAGGAGCTTTTATCAAGTCATTCAAATTAGTGCTATTTCATACTAATCACTATCTACTTGAATGTGTATTGCTTGGATGTGACTGTGGAAAGCTCATTAAATAAATTTTCTTTAAAATTTAATTACTGGGAACTTCTTCAGATAATAATGATTATGGGTATAATTAGGATCTTTGTTCCTCTTTGTTGTTAGACTAAAAGGTACAAAGACTCAGAGAAAAAGGGATGGAAATTGCATATCCAACCATTGGAGAAGTAGTTGTCATGGGCCTTGTAGAATATTAAAGAGCCCGGTGCCCATGGAGCTTTGAGAGGGAAGGATGGAAATTGCAATGTGGCGTTTAGTTATCCGGTCTTTCATTTTCTTCCAAAATTGCCTGGGTCGTGAACTGAGAAGTGAGAAGCAATGAAGGGATGTTTCCTTTAACGTCTGACTGTAAAAAAAAAAAAAGGTAAGAAATTGATAATGGCTTCACTTGTAAAGGCTATGGGGCCCAGATCCTGCACTGGGGGTGTTTAATGAGAATGTGAGATGCTGTGTGCTGTCCTTGTGCAGATTACAACGAGAATATACACTCCCTGGAGCTCATGCCGTCGACATTGCGATTCAGAAAAAGACACCAACACTCTGACCAATGAAGTTTTCCAGATCCTGTTTTTAAAATGGCAGGCAATTTTTGTACAAACCGAAGGGTGTACCAAAGCCTTCCCGCGATTACTCCATTTGGAAATGATGCCCACTTTAAGAAGAACTGCTACATATAATTTCTGGATTCAAGCAGTATAACAGTCTCCCAACTCCTCAATCAAAGACAGTTCCAAAGCAGGATTTTAGTACATGTATTGGAACATTCTCTACAAGGAAACTCTGAGTTAAGAAATGAATTGTGAATATTTTGTCAAGCTCCCGACAAATGTAAAAAGTGAATATGCCTTCGCTCATCTAAACCTGACGCTAACTATGTTTGTAAAGTGTTCAGCATAGTAAGTTAGAAAATAGTAAAGGTAACTGAGGAACCCATTTACAGGAGTGAGAGGAACGCTAGACTCTGATTCTCACAGGCTAGCGCACAGGAGGAAGGAATTCCAGGCGTAAGAGCAAAAGCAATGACCTCAGGCAGGCATCTTCTGACCCGGAGCCCTCACAGGGCCAGGCGGCTGGGACCACTTTGTGTAACCTGTTGTGTTGGGCACCCTAGGAAGCATTACGGCTCTCCTCGTCATCAGAAGGACATAGGGTGCACAAAGTGTAACCAAGCGGATCAACACATTCTGAAAAATACAACTGACTGTGTGAGAGGGAAACTGCTTGATATCTACATTGTGTTTCCACTGCTCTTGGCACTGAAGAGTTGCGCAGTTTATTTAGGGCCCCTGGGATCAGGTAGGGTGAATAATAAAGAGCCTCATGATTTCACTTACACGAGAGAGACATATAGAGGTTTAGAAAAAAAATAGAAGGGGAGACATAGAACGAGGACTACCAGCAGCACCACCAAAACAATAGCAACCGAAACAACCACAGCAACAATGTCAGGAGGTGTGTAATGAGGGCGAACACATATTTTCAAGGTCTTTTGTTCAACTGAATGACTCAAACTCTGCTAACATTTCCTGTCTCCTTAGCCAGTGTGCTTGAAAATAAAGCATGGCTGATTCAGAGGGCTTCAGAGTGAAGAAAAACCTGCTCTCATGTCCCTATTGTGTTGCGTTGGGTTGCTATGATGTACTGTTGTATCATACTGAAGGAAAATTGCATATAGGCCCAGGACAGTTATTTTCATGCATTGCTTGAGTCTTTGCTGTGATTAAGGTTAATTGACTTGGAATTGTCACATAGGTGTTGAATGAACTTTATCATCAGAATTTCTTAAGTCTCTCTTCCACTCTTCACAAACATCTTTATTTGTAAATTTTAGATTTTACTTCATTCTTTAGTGTTTTCAGCACAAAAATACAGAACAGTTATAAGATATTTACCTTGCCTTTAAAAAACTTAGAATTTAGTTGGTGAGATAAGGCCAATGAAAACTAACAGCAATACAAGTATAGAATTAATATTAAATTGTGTGAAAACTAACAGCAATACAAGTATAGAATTAATATTAAATTGTGTAATAATTCTCAACCTTTCAGTGTGGCATATCTACTGAAAGGTATTTATTAGGAGCCTTTTAAACACAAAGTGTGGTTTTACTGAAGAAAATGGAAATACTGGAATTTGAAATGTCAAACATGTTTTAGTTTGAGATGCTGAAATGTTGACATGTAATGAAAATACAATCCACTAATGATTTCCATAGGATACTATTGTCCTTATCATCTTCCAGTTCTGAAGATTTAATTCCCTTAAGGTCTAGTCATTTTATCTGACTTATGTTTTCCTAATAAACTGAGAAATACTATAGCCTTTTCCATTCTCTTTGGACTTGTTCTTGCCATTTGCCAGAATACTTGGAGAAATTGTGAAGTGTGACAGTTTTCCCCAACTTTAGTTAATCATACATAAAGTGTTCACATACTGACGAACCAGCCATTTTATGTGTGGGGAGGCGTGCTTTTCCCATAGAAGGAGAAGAAAGAGAGAGAAAAGTCACACACATTATTGCACAATGCCGCAGAAGGTGTTTTTCTGAACTCTAGACAATGAACGCTAATGGATCATTTGTGCTGTGTGCTGAAGTCTTTTCAATTCACAACAAGAGAAATCATCTTTGATGATGCTTTACTCAGCCAAGTTCTCCAATCAGCCAAATTACAAACACTGAAACTTCAAGGAATGAGACTGTCTTTGGGAGGATGGAAAGTCTGTTTGGCAGCTTGGCCACTGAATAGCACGTGTTTCAAGCTGGGGGACTGATTGTGTAGAAAGGTGACAATGTGTGCATGGTCCATTCCCCCGTGAGTTAATATTGGCTAGTACTTCCTTTATCCTTAAATAAGTAGCCTTAGAGATTACTTTGTGATACAGAGATAGTGGGCTCCTGTGACATATCCATCCCGACCCACCAGTTCAAATCTAGATAAAGCATGTGAGAAGTGAGATTTCCAGAAACCTGCAGGTGTTAAAACCTCTTTTCATTGCCCTAGTTAGCCCCTCCTAGTGAACTGAAATCACTGAAACCAATTCATGGGGGTAGTTTAGAAGCAGAAAATTCTCCTCATTCAAACCCAGATGAAAATGTACTAGTAACAACTGGGATACCAGCTTTGTTCAGAACCAAGGCAAAGATCGGCCAGCTAGGGTTTTCCACTAATCAAGCTCCCCACAGATGTACTGCACACACTATTGGAAGCTCCTTTGAAGGGTGCATCTTGCAGGTGGCTGGTGGAGTGGGAAGGCCTGTCCTCTCCTGATTCTTTTGCTCATCCATAAAGCGAGGCTTCCTGGCTACCACCTAGTGTAGGATGCTGGAGCAATTATCTCATGGATGTCATTTTAATATCATATGAAAAAGTGCTCTCAGAAATCTCCCCTTGCACTAAGCACTTTAAACATTTTTAAACCAATGATTTTGAATCAAAATATAAACACAAATATTATTAAATTTCCTCTTACTTAACCCTAAAGCATGGCTATTGCAAAATTAACCTCTTTTTTTCTTCAGAATAAACTCTCTCAGTGTCACAATATTGAGAACATTTAACATCAATGGAACAAAATCTGTTTTGGCAGGTTTATTTGATTTTGTTTTCTTTTTCACCAATGGATAACCTATTCATTCAGCAAATATCAAGTGAGCACCTATTATGAACTACTGTTTAGGTACTAGGAATATTGAACTAAACTTCATGAACAAGCATCTCTGTTCTTATTCTACATGGGAGGAAACTGAGGAGATTAGAGTTTGTTGGTATTCTGACCATGGAGCTATGGCATGATTTAAAGATTTTGATTGTCTCAATGACAGTAAGTGGTATAATGATACTTTTGCAACTTTAAACTCCAGACTCTATAAGAGCAAGCTTATAATGTTTTCTCACAATTGAATAGCCAGTGTATAACACAGTCTCTACCACATATTAGAGTATTCAAAAGTATTGAACAATATGAGTAAAATTAAGAAAATATATTTCCTGAAGTTATAAGATACAAGGAAAGCAACTGAGAGCTCATAGAAGTTAAATGTTTTGGCATTTGTAGGTTGAGCAAATGTCAGCTAGCCTTTAATGTATCCTGATCACATTTGCTTTTAATTTGTTTGAGAACATCTTTGACATTAACTCAACATTTGGGAAATGAGGGTCAGTCTTTGAGTCTGAAGTCATAAGGTGATGACTCTTTACTCTTGAGTATCTTCCTTAATAATATATTTTTATTGTAGCATCTTTTATTAGAGAAGAGTTTGATCATGATTATTGGTAATTGCCCAGTTGATAATTGGTAATTTGTAAAATCCAGCTGTAGAAAAACCAGACCTTATTTCAGACAGTGTGTCAGGAGGGGGAAAAAGCCAAAATTCTTACTTGAGCATTTTTCATCTGGAGATGAATCATAGGCAATTAACAGGAACAATTCTAATTAACTGACATAATTAAAAAACTAATAATGTTTAACATTATTGTTTTATACAATGACAGCTTTAACCGCCTAGCAACACATCAAGGCCTCATTTCCATAGTCACAGAATATATTATTTATCCTGGGTTTCTCTGGCAACCAGTTTGACAATAGTAACAGCAATATGGGTTCCTAAATTGTTTTGCCATACAGCTTCATAATTTATGCCATTGGCAGTAATTGTAATGTCTGTATAATTTCCTTTTAATTATCAACTAATGAAATTTACATCCATTTGGGTAAAACAAATACTCACATTCAACTTCCAATCACCTGTCCATGCTTCCATTTAATTTACTCAAGTTTGATGTCTTTTATTTATATTTTTAATATCAAACTGTGAGAGGAATATTAACATTCATTTTCTGATTAGTGTTTAGGGAAATATTGATTATGTGGTTCCTTTCCCTTCTTTACCTTTAAATTTTCAGTGTGTGTGAATTTTTTAATCCAAGAAGATACACACTTCCTAGTTTTTTCACATTAAACTCCAAGGAGTTTAAGTGGAATTAATTTAGTAAACTTTAATTGCAGAATAATCTCTGCTGGTTCCCTTATCTCTTGATTTATTACAGGCATTTATTTCTACTTTGAAAAATTCTCATCAGTTTCCCAGGGAATTAATTTAGATTTCTAAAAAGAAAAAAAACCCACCAAATTGCATCTAAATTCAAATTAAGATGCTAATTACAATAATTATTTCATCACATTATATAGAAACTTTGTACATATGAGTATAGCAATTTTGAGGCAAAAAGTGTTATTTTTTCACAATGCTAATTCTTGCAACTTTTGAACAGATGAGTTTCCTAGTTTAATTAATTATATACAAAGATTGCCCCTCCAAAAAAGTTATGCTGAATGCCAATCAACTACTAATTTGAAAAATTGATAATAAATAGTCTTGATAAGTGAGCTGAATGTCAATATTAATCCACCAAAGTGAAATGAGCTTGTAATTAGTAAATTATGGGAGTCGATCATTAATAGGTATGGTGTGCTTTGGACCAGTGAGGTTACACTCACAGAGGAAAGCTTGTTTAAAAAGTGATTAGAACCTTATTATTATTATTAAAAAGGGAAACACATTGGGAGGAGCATTGGTTTATTCTGCACCTGGGTCCCAGTCACTGGGGATAGCTTCCCTATGGATCCACTCGATGTCCACAGGCTGCACACTCAGCATCGAATTCTAGGGAAGGAACTGCTGGCCGGGTTGATGAGAGGGATGTGCACCCCATATTTGGGGAAGGAAGAGCTTGGTGGCTCTGTCTTGTTCTTTAGATTGGGGGTAGAGCAAGCCTTTTGTTTGTTTTTACTTTTTTTCTCTCTCAGATGAATTCAAATTCTTTTTCCTTGTACCTACTGAGGTAAATGTAGACTTAATGCCTATCCGCAAATAATACACATGCATTTGGAGTAATTGATAGCTATGTTCCAATGCATTCCTGCATTTTTATAATAGGCTGGGGATAATGGTGTTTTAACTTAACATATTCGTACAATATACCAATTATAGTCATTCCTCACCGGGCCTTTCCTGGAAAGGAAAATCAGGTGCTGGACTTGAAATCTGCTCTTGATCTAGGCTAAAATTATGAAGCATGTGCTATTAAGAAGACTGTTGAGTTTGAACCCAGAAGAAATGTCAGCTACTTACGTCTATGGGACCCTGGGAAAGAGACTTGACTTCTCTAATCCTTGATTTCCTATAGCAAAATGTGGGTGGATAATAATATCTAGTACTTCAGAATTCATATGAGAACTAAACAAGGTAGTAGAGGCCAAAGTCATTTATGAACTATAAAATGCTGTGCAATTGTCAGATACTGTTATGATTGCAGCTATTCTATTCTGGCCTTTAGTTAATAATGGCATTAACTTCAGTGTAGCTTTCATTTTGTAGAATGTTTCATCCATGCATAGGTGCTCAAAGTGCATACTTTATTAGAGTGAATCTATGATGCATCTTTGAATATGCAGACTGTTTATAAATATAAATTATATAGACTTCCTAACTGGTTTGTTCTCAAATTTTAGATTTTTCATATTGACTATTTTGCTTCTAAATTTGTACATACTTTTAGTAGTAAATCTCTGATATGTTTTAATAATCACATTATTAATTTTCTATTCAACTGATTTTACAATAGGCTGAGACTATACTGTTGCCATTTTAACAGTAAATAAATAACTAGTTTTGCATTACTCCCTGAAGTCACTAAAATATGCCATCTAAGGAGTCCCAAAATAATTCCTAGGTCAATCGCCTGTGGTTTAGATTGAGAATTTACTTTTTGATCCCTCAGTTTAAGAAATTTCCTTCCAATTTAGACAAGCCAAAAATAATAAATTTATTTAATGTACAAAATGAGCCTGTACTTGTTAAAGCTGGATCATAGACAATGAATGGAATATCTATGTCTTGATATTTATGTAAATAGTTGTTTTAATATTTTTAAAGTCCATGGCATATTGCATTGCTCAATATAGTTGTGTAGGAGTCATATTTGGGTGCTGTATTACTTGTGCTATATTCCTTATTATAAGAAGGCCTGGCCTGCGGTAGGGAATACTATTAGAGCTGATGTCCATTTTTGTGACCCAGAGCTTGCTATGCTCTTCAACACAAGAGCATTGTCCGTATCAATACTATTTGTAGATTCTTGGAAAAGTGCTTGGGAGACAAAGGTATATTCTAAGGAGTTCTACCTCTCAAGATGTATTGGTTGGATTTAGGAAAACATCCTAAAAGATGAAAAAAAAAATACAAGGTCGGTGATATCCAATGTAAAATGAATGGTAGAAGTAGCTAGTAGGCTTCCAAGGAAAATTCCAGAGGAGTTGGTTTCAGGCAGAAACATAAGTGAGTATTGTAGCATTTTCAGGGTACATCTTCAGTAAGCAGTGCTTGTGGAAAATGCAGGATGCAGGAAGTAAATTCACTGGCACCCTTACTAATCCTGTAAGCAATTTACTATCTCTGAGTCTCGGGTTTTTAAAAGAATTGTAAATGAAATTAATTATAGTACCAACTTCCAATGATAGTATTTTATATTATTACTAGAGGCGTGGTGCATGAAATTTGTGCAAAGGACTCAGCCCTCACAGCCGCAGCAGCTGCCTTGGCCCTGACAGCCTTGGCTTCATCTGGAAGGTTGTTTGGCTGTCTGGTCTAATTAGCATATTATGCTTTTATTACTATAAATTTTTAATCTATATTGTATTATTTATTATTATTTTTATCTTCTAAATGAGGAAACTAAGGCACAATGAGGGTAAGTAACTCAATAATAACATGTCTGGGATTTCAACCAAGCTCTTAAACCCCATGCTACTTTGCTTTTTAGTAACTCTCTGCACATAAAATTACAGATCATCTCTGTGGAAAAAAATGTATATTTCAAATTTTAACACAGATGGTAAATGCATCTCTAAGTTATCACTGAGACTTGAATTCCAAATGGATGAAACTCCCAATTTAGTTGAAAAAAAAAACACAACAGGTTTAATACATGGAAGTACACAGTAAGATGAATTAAAATTAATGTTTTAAATATGAGTTTAAAACAATTACAGTAAGAAATGTCTAAAGATAATTCTTGAAATTGCCAAAAAAAGTGGTCTAGCTAATGATTACTGCACTTAGCAACTTTTTACAGAATCTGGAAGATTCTGATTGAGGAGCACATTACCCTAACCAGGAGGTTGCTCCAGCCTCTATTCAGTTCAGTTAGGAGTAATAGAATAACCCAAAATAATAGTGATTTAAACAAGATAGAAGTTTATGTCTTTGCACTTTAAGAAGTCATGAGGTCCGGGGCTGTTATGGCAGATCATGGTATCAAGGTTTCTTCTAACTAGTTCTTCTATCTGTGGCTGTCATTTGTAGTGATTCTTGTGGTTCAGGTGGCTGCTGGAGCTCCAGCCATTATAAATGGGAAGAGAGGGAGATGGAGAAGGATGTGCCTTCTATCTTTAGGGATGCTCCCTGGAAGGTGCACAGTTAGCTTCCGCCTCTATCCTATTGGCCAGAAATTAGCTGATTGACTCAACTGATTGCAAGGAAGGCTGGAAAATACCAATCACTTTTGGGGGGGGGGATGGTGGTGGCTATATGACCAGATAGAAGTGTTTCTGATACTGGGGGAAACAGAGAAAACAATTGGTAGTTTATGCTATCTAAGTTCATAAACTTTGTGACAGCCCACTCACTTTGTGACAGTACACATCCTGAAAAGGTTCAGAGATAAGAAAAGGAATGAAGACCATGGTTATTGTCATGCCTCTGCTATAACATTTGCCTTGTCCTGGCTGAGTGGAAAAGGGCTTGGTGAAGCTAAGTTAACATATCCATGTCTTTACCTCCCCTCCGTGCTTATAGGCATCAGTCACTTACAGAAGGGGGGCAGGTGAAACCAACAAAATCAGCAAGCAATATACTCTGATCCCAGTTTTACTGAGAGTGGAACAATGAATCTCTATTCTCAAAAATTGACCATGTCTCTATAGTCCTCCCAAGAAAACTCTTTATTTGTAAAAGGAAAAGATAGATGTCCATGGGTTTGCAAAGGGCACATCATAGGCATGCTTAGGGCTGTGGACTGATTATGTGAGCAGTCGGTGGGTGAGATGGAGTCTCTGATCCCAACTTGTACTTGCTGTTTTTGTTTTATTGGTGTTGTACACAATCTTGAAAGATTCACTTAAGCTCTCTAAGAGTCACTTTTCTCTTCTGCAAATGAGAGACCAAAATTAGTACCCGATTCCTCCCCTCACAAGGGAGAAAGCTGATTAGAATAAAGATGGAGCAATTACTTGAGCTCTGTGGAGAAAAGTATGACCAATTTCTTATAAATTCCTATGGAGAAGGTTATATATATATATATATATATATATATATATATATATATATATATATATATATCCTAGAAAGCTCTTCTAATCCATCTCTGCCTTCTCATTCTTCACTATAATTTCACTGACATCTCTTTGGTTAAATGTGGATGTGCTTCTACCGTCTCTGACACGCGTGTGACTCCAGACCCTTGCAGGATGTGTTTGTATCCTGAATGTGGCTTCTACAACCCTATCTTAGTTAGCAGTTCTTTAAGCCATGCCTTTCCCTACTATGCCCTGGATGGTGTGAGTAGTTAAGCACTTAGGGACATTGTGAACAAAAAATAACTGGCTTCAAACTCTATATCTGACACTTGCTAATTTTGTAAACTTTAGTAATTTCACCTCTTAAGCCCCAATTTCTTCAACTGTGAAGTGAATATAATTAATTCCTGTTTCATAGGACTGTTATAAGAATTAATTGTATAGCTCTGACCGGTTTGATTCAGTGATTAGAGCATTGGCCTGAGTTCTGAAGGGCTGCAGGTTTGATTCTAGGTCAATGGCACATACCTCCATTGTAGGTTCAATCCCTGGCAATAGTTAGGGTACTAGTGGGAGGCAACTAATTAATGTGTCTCTCTCACGTCAATGTTTCTCTCTTGCGCTCTCTCCATGCTCTCCTCCCTTCCACTCTTTCTAAAAATCAATGAAAAAAGATATCTTCACTCATTGGGTGAAGATCAAAATAATAATCCTATATAATAAAGAGGTAATATGCAAATTGACCCTCATGTCAACACAAGATGGCCACCCCCATGTTGTCATGACATGGCTGACAGGGGAGGGAAGTTGGGGGCGACCAAGCCTGAAGGGGTGGGCAGTTGGGGGCAATCGGACCAGCAGGGGATCAGTTAGGTGTCAATTAGACCATCAGGGGAGCAGTTAAGGGGTGATCAGGCTGGCAGGCAGAAATGGTTAGGGGCAATCAGGCAGGCAGGCAAGTGAATGGTTAGGAGCCAACAGTCCTAGATTATGAGATGGATTGGAGAGGGTGCAGGCTGAGCTGAAGGACAACCCCCCCCCAACTGTGCACAAATTTTGTGCACTGGGCCTCTAATAATAATAATAAAGAGGAAGAAGAAGAAGAAGAAGAAGAAAAAGAAGAAAATGTATATAAAGCATCTTGGTAGATCCGCCTACACAGTGAGAGCCTAATAAATGAATGCTATCATCATTTTAGTAAAATTAACAATGATAGGAATTTTCTTCATTGCTGTGTCCTATGAGAACTAAATATTTGTTGGATAAGTGGTTAATAAAAAATATTCAGCATTTCTCTGTAGAGTGGATAGTGACCATAACATCATACAGTTTGGAAGTGGCAGGATAGAATTTACATCTGGGTTGTCTGACTCCAGACTTCCTGCAGGCAGTCACCACTCTCACCTCCAGACCATTGAGACTCATAAAGTTGCACTCAGGTACCTCCAAGACTATCAAGAGTTTTGTCTCTGAAGATGCTTATGATGCTCCATTAGGATTGATGTCATCTATGATATGCTCTATGCTCCGATGGACTCCAAACACTGGGCTGTCACTCAAACTTGACCCTATCCTTGGCCCTTAGAACTGGAAGGTGGTGCTGGACATGCACGGTGCAGGCCTGTGTTTTCTGAAATACACTGGAACAACTCAGCCCTCCAGCACAGGATGCCCTGCACTGCTGCAAGTCACAAATGCTGCCCTGGCTCTGTGTCTGTAAAATGCTCTCTCAGCAGTGGCCATCTGGCAATGCCAACTCTGGTCCCCATAATGGGGACAGAATGTTCTAGCAAAATTGCCCCATGGATTGGGAGCTAAAATGTGATACTGTTAATTCACAAATATTCATGCTATTAGAGAGGAGGAGGCATTTCATTGGGAACATTATAATTGACTTGGTAGTGCAAGGAAATAGATTCTTAAAGTGATGTGGTATGGTTACGATGGCTATGAATGTGCACTTATAACTACACCTCTACCACACACACACAACTACACACACACACACACACACACACACACACACACACGAACACACCCTTATTCACATAGTAGAATCCTTTGGGATATTTCACAGCCTCTAGTTCTGGCTCAGTCTATAGGGAATTAGGGCAAAGGAGTTGGAAGGAAGGATTTTTGAGAGACGGAGAAATCTTTAGAGAGTTCACCAGTTGCATAATTCACACATACACAATCAGAGGCTACTATGCACAATGAGGCATGCCTGTAGACTGGAGTGAATGATCTTTGCCCAAACATACCAGAATTTCTAGAGACTTGAGTATTCTATCTTCATCTGTGCATTTTCTATCTCCACAGAGAGAAACCGAGTTGATGCTGTCATCATTTTGATGTTGGCCAAAACTGCTTTGGAATTCCTTACTGGAATAACAAAGCTGAGACACAAGCTTTTAAATAATCAAATGGTGCAAGATGTATTTTAGAGTTGGTTTCTTAATTTTAGAGAAATTTTTCAAAATCACTGGGAGCTAACTTTGGGAGATAAGGAAGGAGATCAGGTTGGAAAGCAACATTTAAAATAAAAAATAACCAGTGAGGACACATTTTCCTGTGATGCTCATGAAATGACTTTGAGGGCAGTTTTCAGAGATGAGTTAGAAAAATGTGTTTCTGACCATGGCAACACCCCAGGGGTGAAAGTGTGTGGGCCTTCTAAAATGTCTGATTTGAAGGGAATTGAATAAACTGAATAAACAAAATCTAAAGTTTGTTAAAAAAATTAAGTTTTTCTTTAGAGTTATACTTTGTCCTCTGTAGCTCTTCACGTTTTTAAATCAGTGGATGACTCTCTCCTCTGAGATAGACTTAATTTGGGGGCTTTTAGTAATAAGCAGCAAAGCAAATATCACAGCAAGAGATGGAAGCTGGAGTGCTTTTCCACTCGGCCGTTATTCTCTATCTCTAGAGCGTTAAATGTCACTTGGATACTATCCACATTGATCCAAATGCCTGGTTTAAAATGATCTTTTTCCAGTGATGCAGGTCCTTTGATTGGGAGACAGATACAAGGCAAGTTGCTTTAAATGGGGGTGTTTTTACTACTTTTATTATTATTCCCCAAAGCAGAAATGATTGATTTTTGTGAAAACCAGTCATAAAGTCATTAACTTACATGGTCTGGTTTGTCAACTGGTCTAGGACTGTCATTACTTTATGTGGTTTGAGGTCAACAGGTCCCTCTGTAAGTTAGCAGCAACATCAAAGTAAATAAGCATAATTTTGGATAGGAACAGTATCTTAAAGGAACTTTGCAACCATTACATGAAACACCCAATATTTATCTTTGGAAAAACTCTCCTTTTTTTGCTATCACTTAATATATTACCATAATTTGTTAATTATTTGTATTCTATTTCTGTGAGAGAGGAGAGACATCATTAGTTGTACAAGGAGTGCAAATGGGCTTCAAGTCTAGAAGAGGAAATCTGACCAAAGGTCTCCAAGATTTCAGTGTCTTTGGAACTCTCATGCGCAGGAATATTGAGGGTCTTGTGGAACTGGAGATCTGGATTCAGTTGGTTTGGCCGGAGCATTTGTTTTTAATTTCTAACAACATCCCATAAGATGCTAATGCTGCTGGTTCTGGTTTGAGGGCCATGCGTTGAGCGGCAAAGATCTCAAAATCTTTCTCTCTGAAGGGCCCTTATTAAAAATAAATAACAATTAAGAGAAACAGCTTCCCAATTACAACCCAGACACATTCTCGTCGTGATTCATGACATTCTGACAGCCGAGTTCTGGAAGACATTAGGAAACTGTACAGCAATGTGCACCTTTCCATGTGTAGAGCGTGTGATCAATTAGTGAGGTTCGGACCAGGTGTTGCCTGATGGGTGCGCGGCCTGTGGAGTGAGCCTTTGTAGTTATTTCAGGTGTGGATATATTCAGATTTTAAAACAACAAGAATCAGGGCCGTGGTTTTCAGGACTCCCAAACTCAGGGGCATATGGTACCTTTGGGTGTGCACATAAATCTTCCATTTGATAAAGAAAAGGAACTCTTGGGTTTAATTAAGAAATTTGTTAGAAGCAAGAACCCTGTCAGATATTTCGCTTTGATGTTAATTCTTCAACAGAAGTGGGGATTTGGGCATGATGAAGATCAAGGTGATTACAAAAGCAACATAAAATATAAAAGCAAAGCACTCTCCCTTGGGAGGCCATCAGGACTTTCTCTACATTTGCTGTTACCACTTATTTTGCAATCTGATGTGCTGCTTGAGCATGATACATAAGGCCTAGATCTTTGTGTCCAAATGTGTTTTCTTGTATTAAGGGGGATTATTCTAATTAATCCGTGGTCATCATCTTAAGAGTGGTAGATATAGGCAACCATGGCTAGATTCTCTGGAAACCGATACAATAAAGCATGCTGCTAATGCACTGCCATGTAGAAGCAGATCAGAGGGATGATTCAAGTGTGGGTTTAGAGAAGAGCAAAGTCACATATCAGTTTGTAATAAGGTGTTTTTTAAAATCTACGCAGAGCTGCAAGTTATTGCAAATTTCTACTTCTATAAGTAGATTTCTAAAGATCTCAGGTTGACAAAGAACTTGAGTCATGTTCTACATATTCATTGAAGGATGGATCCAGGCAACTTATGTGTTGTTGGACCCCCAGTCCTACAAAGTATTCTCAAAACGAGTCCCATTTTCAAGTGTATTTGGGAAATGTCGCAGACATTATGTTTCTTACTAGCACTCACAGTGCTCTGTAATTAAGTGAAGACACCAAGACATCCCATCACATCAGGTTTCCCATCTAACCTTACATCTAACATTGGTAAACTATTATCCTACACAATACTTTTGAAAGCAGAGGTCCTAGTCAAGCCTTTGTGTATCAGTGGTGATTTTTATATTATCAAATATCTGTGGTTTCAGTATATTATTTGACTATTGCCATGTTACATTAACTGTATAAAGGTTCCACATAATTTTAGTGAGATGGAATGACTAGTATAGAAAGTTATGAAATTCCAAGCTAATTCCATATCTATGATACAGTGATAACTTTGAATCTCCGGTCTATGCTTATAAAACTTAGATCTCATGTCAATACACATTTACTCCTTTGGATGGGAACCCTGAAGATGAAGTTCTAGAATGAAGGGTCAGGAGCCTAACATAACCCTTTCTGTAAAGATGTAATCAATAGTCTTTTATTGATTGATTGACTAAAAATATCTAGAGTGTAGCGATTACTATAAGCATTGAAGTATACTTTGTGCTTTGGAAAACACAAAGGGAACATTTCTAGCCTTTTAGAATTGACAGCATAATTGGAAAGATAAGACAGCCTTCCTTGAAAAGTTAAATAAAAATGAAGACCACATGCTTGGCATAGATATTTTGGATAGTGGCTTTTTAGAGAAGAAGGCTCTTGCATGCTCCTGGTGGGTGAGACTATTTAAATTTATTTCTCATTTCTTTGCTCACCCTGGAAACATACCACCTAATTTTATTGTGCTGCATTAGATCACATTGGTTGGCCTGAGTAGCCAAAGGAAGCTTCATGGAGAAGAGTGGGATTGAGAACAATTTCATCTGCCAGACATGTGGGCTCAAAAGTCTCTCCTTTACTTAGGTTATACAAGCAGACTTGTGGCAAAAGGAACTGGCACCCGGCAAACAGGAAAGTCAGAAGGAATCGCTTGAGAGGATCTCCAAGCTCAACCTTAGGAGGCCCCATTATTCAACAAATAAGCTCCGTCTGCAAAAGATATGAGGGCGCTCTTTACAGAAAGATGCCATGCCTCCCGCAACTCCAAATGGCTCCTCATAGCAACCAGAGCTAGTATCCAATGAAAAATTCCCCTTCATTCAGAATGGTGGGAAAACTTCCATACAGCTATTTTTGCCCTGTCCCTAGAAGAAATATCATACAGAGGATCCAGTTCCATAATTGTCTGTCTTGTCAATTTTAAATCTTGCCCGTGTCCCACAAAAGAAACTGTAGGTCCTACAGCCTCCGTACCCTCTGCAGATGTATCTGTCTTGCAGGACTTTTTCATTTTCTCCGAAAGGTAACAGAGACATCTCTCCTTTGTTTCTGTGCATATAAAGTTATTTTAAATTTTTACCGGCAATGTGTTTGTTTCTCTAACTTGGGACTAATTACAAAAGAGCTGTACTGACAGGGACAGTAATAGAGGAGAATGAAGAATCATTTGGGCCCAAGTGAACAACATCGCTACCTATATGCTAATTAAAATAATCTGTTTCTTAGGGAATAATTGGTTTCTGTCAGTTTTCTTGTGCCCATTATTTCCATGCAGGTGTTCAAATCCCACTGTATCCACATATTCACTGTGATGCTCAACGCTGAAGGCTAATGGACCGTGGAGAAGAATCTGATGAATGGGTGACATGGGAATGCAAGTGAGCAGAGGACAGCAGTGTTGGTGGGATGGCTGTTGGCCAGGGACTTGGGTACCATGGTGCTTCCATTATGAGTTTCACTGACTCCTAGCCTCTTATATCCTCTCTGTCCCCTGTGACTGGCTGCAGGGTCTTTGCCAACCCACCTAACCTCTCTGTGCTTCTGTTCATGCTGCTGAGTTTGGGATGCTGCTGTTTACTAGTTTGTAACAGGCTTTGGGATCCCCGCATGCTGTAAATTGCTTGATATTAACCGTAATTGCCTACAGATTTTTCTAAATCATTTGGATGAAAATCTTTCCAATATGAGGTTAAATTATAGTATGCTAATAGTCAGTCAATGTTGAACAGTACACTTTCATACACTGAGTTGCTGTACTTTGCCTGCTCAAAGCAAGTGGATTCTTTTTCATACTTGATGCTTTTTCTGGGTCAGGCTTACCACTGTCATGGCATGGGGGAACTAAAATATTCTTGACATAATCTTTTCTTTACACAGAGGTTGTGCCGCAGTGCTTTGGAGCTCATGCATGGACCTCCCTTCCTGGGAGAGTGACAGACACATTCTGGCAGAGGTTGTGTACAGCTGCGGTGAGAAGCTTATGGAATTCTTGGGAACAAAGAAAGCTCTGTGCTGAAACTAGCTTAGAGGAATGGCATGGAGGGTGCAGAAATTTGCAGGAATCTACCAAAAGGAAGGGTTTGTCCAAACTAAATTTCAACCAGGAATAATGTAAATAAATCTAACTTGTGTAGGACATGTAATCCAGAGAGAGAGCAGAAAGTGAAATGTACTAGGAATGTAAGTGACCTGATCCAGGTTTCCGATGTGCCATGAAGGGCATGTTGTAGATGAAATTGAAATAGAGGCTGCTGGGATGAGAGTTTTGGGCAACATTTGCAATTTCTCCCCTTTGGCCAAGAAATTAGCTATCTGACAGGAGTTTATTATAAAACTACCAAGTGACACCCAGCTGGAGTGGCTCAGTGGTTGAGTGTTGACCTAAGAACCAGGAGGTCTTGGTTTGATTCCCTGTCAGGCCCAGGCCCAGGCTGCGGGCTCATTCCCCAGTAGGGAATGTGTAGGAGGCAGCTAATCAATGATTATCTCTCATTATTGATGTTTCTATTTCTTTCTCCATGTCCCTTCCTCTCTGATATATATATATATATATATATATATATATATATATATATATATTAGAAAACTACCAAGTGATAAAAATCATAGTCTCTTACCTTAAGAAGCTTACAATTTAGTTGAAGACACAAGACCATCACCCTAGTTAAGTCCCCCTTTATGCTGGGAATCAGCAGATTTCCCAAGAACATGCATCTTGCATGGAGAGTATGCTCATTGGGAAGAGTCTGTAGCAAAGTCTGCATTTCCAGAAGGTGGAACATCATCCTGGAAGTTCAGGGACTTTAGTTCATTACCAGCATCTGTAAGAGCTCCTGCCATATAGCAGATTATTAATGAGTTCTGTATAATTCAAGCGTAAGCAAAGTCCCCACTCAGACTGCACTTGCACCTTGCAAATAAGTACGATCTGTTCCCAGGACATCACTAAACTTAGGGCCAAAAACTGAAATAAAAGCCAGGTTTCAAAATGCAGTTCACATTCCAAAAAAGTTGAATGACGGTGTCCTATGTAATGAGATATGCTAGTGACTTTTTTAAATAAAAAACTGAAAACTAGAATTTACAACATCACATATAATTATAGAATAACTAGAGGCCTGGTGCACAAAAATTTGTGCACTTGGGCAGGGGCGTCCCTCAGCCTGGCCTGTGCCCTCTTGCAGTCTGGGACCTCTCGGGGGATGTCCACCTGCTAGTGTGCCTGGCCAGCCTGGGTGAGGGACTGATGGCTATTTGCATGCTTGCCAAGCCCCTCAGTGGAGACCCTTACCCCATGGGGGTGTGGCCAGCCTGGGTGAGGGGCTGATGGTCATTTCAGGCTGCCCACAGCCCCTTCAGGGTTCAGGTCCCTACAGGGTAGCTGGGATTTATTTAACTTCTATAATTGAAACTTTGTTGCCTTGGTCCCCTGCTCGAAGCCTGGGTTGTTCCTGGCAACCAAGGTCCCAACCTGGCAGGTATCTGGGGTTTGTTTATCTTCTATAATTGAAACTTTGTAGCCTTGAGTAGAGCTCAGGGCACAGGGCCCTGGCTTCCTCCATTGTCTGGGGCTATCTTAGTTGAGTTAATTTGCATATTTGCTCCTGATTGGCTTGTGGGCATGGCTTGTGAGTGTGGCTTGTGGGTGTAACAGAGTGAGGGTCAATTTGCATATTACTCTTTTATTAGATTAGATGAGGCTGATAGGCCACTTGTGGCTCTCGCTCTCCATAAGTCACACACATAGATTTAACTTTCCACTACTAGAAAGGTCTTTCTTGCTTATGTGTGGTGTTTAAATATAAGAGGGTTGTAAAACTGTTTAAAGAACTAGATATTAAAACTTCTTAGCAAGAGCACTATGGTAGGTAGATATATTTTAATACATGTACATAACGATTTATAATTTTTTTCTCTGATAGATACAAAATAATGATTATTTCAGAAATTGTGGAAAATGTAAGGAAGCAAAATGAGAAAAAAAAGTAAGTCACCTAAAAGTCCATAATTACTCAATAACTGCTACTCTTTTGACTTCTTATTTTCTAGTCTTTTTCTTACAAATTTATTGATTGATATTATATATTTTATGAGTAAATATGAGTTTTTAAGAGCCTGAAATGTTTACATAATAAACATTTTATCCTATTAAATATTTTTCACCAATTGAGTCAATGTGTAGTATCACTACTCTGACTTCTAATACAAGAAACCAATGATACTTGCACTTGAAATGCTAAAGACCACTCATCATTTTAAAGCCTACAGGCGCTAAGTATTTTATTTAAAAAAATAAAAATGGGTACCTCTTTAATTTTTAGACAATAATCTTTTGCAAATGACCTAATCCTACCCTTTACGTAGTGTGGTGGGGGAAGAGAGTGGGAAGTTTTATGTGTTCTTACTGGTTGGTAAGACCTATTTCTGTAAAAGAATAATAAACCTTTGTCTATCATTTATCATAAATATTTTCCTCAGTTTGATGCTTGGCATTCTTCCGGTCATTTTTAGTCACAGAAATTTAATATTCTTATGTGTTCAAATCCCAGGGACTTGGAAAGAACCACGAATGTGAATGCATAAGTAAATAAATCTTTCTAATCGGCACATTCCTAAAATAGTTTGGACCTGGGAGTGCTCTGTGTGTGTACGCAGGTGGCAGCTGGCTGGCCCTGGCCCCGCCTCCCGCGCATGGCCTCTAAGAGGGTGGCTGGGTTTTAAATGTTTTTGCCTCCATCGCTTTAAGGAAAGCCAGGGGGCAGCGTAGGCGCCCTTTCTGCTGCTCAGAGGTGGTTAACCTGGCGAAAGACCCAGGCAGGGAGGAGTAGCGTCAAGTGAAAGGAGAGGAAGACCTGAAGGACTGGAACATCTGTGATGAGCTCATTTTCGGTGTGAGCACCGCAGGAGAAGCTGGGTGGGTCTGCTGAGCAGCATTTCCACCGCATTCGAAAATTCATTTCATTTCATTATGGGAACTGCTCAAGCACCCTGATTGGGATCAGGGAACAGCTTCCCAAACCTGCAGGGAGCTCATTTACCCCTGCTGAGGCCCCAGCTCCCTCTCACGGGGAAGGGAGAGACAGAGGTGGCTCGCTTACAAATCCAGGCAGAGATGTATCTGCTTTGTATCGGGGCCCAGGAATCCGTCCCTGGATCTGCCGTCTCCAGCAGCCCTCTTGTCACCCGTGTTCTGTTTGATCTGGGTCTGTTTCAAGGCCACTTTCCTGGCGCCCTCATTGTTACAAACGCTGCTCTGAGCGCGGTGGTAAGCGGTGCCTCTGAGCTGGCGCGCGGGGAACAAAGAGCGTGGATTCTCGCAACAGCCAGCAGTAAGGCAAGTCCGGTATTTTTCAAACAACGAACACTGATTGCGAAAACTCCTAAAGAATCCAGATGGCATTTGCAGATTCAGAACCAAATTAATGGAGGGGGAAAGAATCCATAGACTTTGAAGCCTTTACAGTGAAAGGCATAAGGCCTAGTCCTTGGCTGCGGCTCTCCTGGGCTCAGAAACCACAACTGCCAGCGTCTTCCATCCTCCAGGTCCGAAGGAGCCAGGAGCCAGGAGCCAGGGGCAGGGGAACAGGCTGGCTAAGCGATGCCGAGGCCTGGGAAGGTGGCCCACGGTGGCCAGTGGGGGAAGGTGATTGAGCGAGATTAAGACGCAGGTAACAAAAGAGATGAAGCCAGCTAGAGCAATGGGTGTCCAGAAGGTAGAGTGGCAAAAAGTGGGTGACAGCCTAAACAGTCCACTAGTGTGTGCTGGCGTGTCGGGGATCAGAGGGGAGGGCCGCTGAGAAGTGCAGGCGGGCGGGCCGGCTCAGGGAGAGGGTGTTTGGAAAGCGTGTGACTCCGCAGAGGGCATCTAGGCACAGGTCTCCATGCCCGAGTCCCTGGCCAGTGAGGAAGCAGGGATCCCTCCCTTGGAAGGAGCACTGCTCAGCTTACTCAGGCGCCGACCCAGGCACAGGCACAGGAGTAAGGTTTCCATCAGAGAGGGCACCCAGGAGGGCAGCAGCCCCACTGCTCAGCACTGGGTGGGGGGCAGGGGACCGCCGGGAGGGGTCTCCTTAGGCTCCCTCCCTCATCTCGGGTTCTGGCGCTTTCTAGTTCATCCACCAACTGTAGGATACATGGGACACCCTCCAGGGTGCTATGTCAGTGGGAGAGAGTCCAGTTGGGATAAGGAGAGATCCATTTAATAATATTATGGCCAAGTTATGCTATTTCAAGGGAGTTAAAATTGAAAATACTGAATGAATGGTATTTTATTACTTTTTAATGCCTGGCAGATTGTGTATATTTGTTTGTTTTGCTTTTTAAACTAAACTTTCGTGCAAGCTGATTAAATATTTCCAATAGAGCCCTGGCCGGTGTGGCTCAGTTGGTCGGGCATTGTGCAATGCACCAAAAGGTTGAGGGTTCAATTCCCCGTCATGGCACATGTCCAGGCTTCAGGCTTGATCCCGGTAGGGGTCATGCAGGAGGCAGCCAATTGATATTTCACATGGACATTGATCTTTCTCTCCTGTTTTCTCTATTTAAAAATAAATTTAAAAAATACATATATACTTCCAATGGCAGAGACCAAATTGGAAATTTGGAGGCAAGGTAAGAAGGGGAGGGGTAGGAATCAGGAACCAGTGTGTACTGGGAGAATTTTAGCATTGACGTTCATGTATTTTAAAGGGCATATTGTGTTTGTTTGGTACCGCCATCTATTTCTTTCTTCTAAGGAGAGTGCTTATCATGCCACTGTGCATGGTGGGAGCTGGATTACTGCATATTGCTGGACTAGAGACGTCTAAGGAAAACCAGGAGAATTGGCATTGTTGTTAAGCCACTGGAACCAGTTCTGGTCCAAGGGACCTGGATGCTGCTTTGTGGGATTAATGACTAGTCATGGATGGATGGCGGGCAAAGACAAAGGCAAAACTATGGCAGATGCCCTTGGTTGAACACTAACTACAGATCACTCGTGTGAAAGGGTCACGTGCGTTGTTTCATTTACAGACTCCTTATAGAATGGATGCTTTTTGCCCCATACCCACTTACAGAGGAAGGAAGGCAATCTCAGTCTAAATAAGAAACATCCCAAGACCACACACATAAGTGGTAGAGGCCGCACACAGACTTCTCTGACTTGGAAGCAGGCAGCAGGTCTTGGCCAGGTCATACTTGTCACATGCAGTATCAGGCTCAGCCTGATTGATTCACTGCTGTTCCGAATGTACAGGATCCCCTGTCCTGTCAACACAGCCAGGATACTTTATTTGAATTCCCGACCTTCAACTGATTCACCCTTTGCCCGCGTGAAATTAGTAAAATGGCTACATTAACATTTCTCTTAATGCTCTTTTTTAAAGAGTACATTTTTAAGCGCGGAAATAATGCATTTAAATGTGCTCTATAAAATGTGCGTTTGTTTATAATAGACCAAGAAAATTGCAAATGCAAAAGTACAAATTGTTTTAGACATGAGCAGTTTTTGTACTGATAGTACTTATAATGGCCTAAAATACACATTTTACTGTATATGTGCTGAGAAATGCAGTTTTAAATGTTGGCTTGTAATGTAGGCATATCAAAAAATTCTTATTAATTGGAAATACATCCTAGTTACTACCTGTTTCTTGAATTAGAATAATGTCTACCTCATTTTAATAGCAACATAGAGCAATTCACACATATGCGATTTATGAGTAGGAAGCAAGATGGAAAATAAACGTGCAAAATGGTAAATCTGTTATCTCAAAAGACAAACACCTTTGTTTTATGCACCTGAACAGTGTGTTCATTGTCTGATCTGAACAATAAAGGTGGAGATGGGGAGAAAGGAGAATCGAAAAGGAAGATGGCAGGCAGGAAGCAGAAGTACACAAAGGTGAGAGTTGGGGGAACAACATTTATGTATCCACATGACAAATAAAAATGAATGAATTTTTGGCAGACATATTTCATTAAGGTAAAACTGTGTCTTTTTTACTCATGCATATTAGGCTTAAATGCCAGAAAAATGTTATTATTTTCCTACTCTCATCTATCAAAATCATTTTTTAAATGTAGTTCCCAGACATCCATCTGTGAGAGCAGGAAATAAGCTAATTTTCTTTTTCTGTCTTTTTTTTTAATATGCTGAAAGATATTAGGTAAACTAACATAATGTAGTTTACTATATTTTTTCTCCACCATATTAAAATACATGTAATTATTAGTAAAACTGAAATAAAGAAAAATAGAGGAGAAAAGTCAGTAGTCTCTTCACGCAAATAAAACAAAGTTTAACATTTTTGTGACTTCCCTTCCAGTCTTCGTTTCCTCCTATAACCTTTTGTGGGATGAAACCTACATTTCTGCAAACTGTCAAAATATCCAGAGTTCTATAATTATTAGGTGCATTATTAATTATTTTCTCCCAGAATAAAAAAAGCAACAAAATGGTTCAGGAACACTTAGTTCATGCACCTTGTTCTGAGTCCAACAGAAATGATGTTTTAGTCTAAACGGAATTAATTTTAACCTTGCAGCCCTCAGCGCTTTTGATGCATCCAAGCATATGTGCGACGGGGCAGAGCTTCCATACGCTGTTCCCAAGTCTCTCTCCCACATGCCTTGTAATGATGATGGAGCCATGGAAGCAGCATCAATGAAGAAATCGCTCAATTCAGAGTGTCAGTGCAGAATAAATCTAATGAACTTAATGTCTCTGTAGGCAGTCATCGGTTCCAAAATAGGAACGTAATACATGGGAAGCATTTTCTTCCCTGGAGACAGAGCCAGTAATGTGTCTGTTTGGATTCCATTAGCTTCATTTAAAGTGTGAGTTGCTCCCTGCATTCTTTGGTCTTTTACCAAAGACCGATGGGTGAACAGACTACATAGTCCAAATGCAGGGAAACGTTGGATCATCCTGTGGGCGACTCAGGTTCTATAGCCGACTTGCATCTGACTGTGCACCTCCCTGCTTCACCCCAACTTAAGTTCCCGCTGTGTGGCTGCTTGAATGAGGGCTCAGAAGACCTCAGGGGCTCAGATCAGTCAGCCACTCAACAGCCTGGCTGTTCTCCTATTGTCTCGAGTTGAGGCAGGAGAGAAGTTGTTCTAATTTTAAGAATAAAGATTTTATATTAACTGTAACTGATATAGCTTACAGTCTTAAACATTATAGACTCAAACCAATTAGGGATGCCTATTTACATGTCAGCATTTGGTTCCTTCATACATGAACGGCCCACCCTAGGACAGGGGAAGTGATGGGAGGGTTTGTAGCTTTGGCAACATTATCACACAGCAGCGGTGATTTCTCCTCTATTGAGTAGTAGTTCTGGCCTGATGTTTTATATGACTTTTCGTCTTGGGAAGGTGCTGTTGCCTTGACCTTTCCAATCATTGTCTCTGGATGGGCCTGATGTTCTTGTGTATCTTCATAGGTTTCCCAAAAGGTTGACATCTACTTCGAGCTTCTCTAGGTTCCAGTTTCTCTGCCCTAGTTGTCTTATAGCTGGTGTCAGTATTTTTGAAACGTGCACATCCATATTAGTATTTTAAAGAGTGACCTGTCACATTACTGATTACTTTCTGTATTTTATTATTGCCTCGGAGTACAGAGCTAGTCAGCATGCAGATGGCTTTCCTTGTCAGCCTTGGTTGATAATATGGAACTTTACGTCCACTTGCTCTTTCTTATCTTTTCCATTTCCCTTCATAGGATCCTTCCCCTTGGCTTCTAACAACCAGCTGCTGTTGATTCCTGGACATTATTCCACTTCTGTAATCACTTTCCTCTATCCTGGTTTCCACTGGTTTGCTTGCTAAGTAGTCAATCAGAGTAATTCTCAGTCTCTTCCTTTGGTATTTCTGTAAGCATTGCATTTCCTGTAGTTCTCATTTTTCTTCCCTGGTTCCTTGTGTTCTGTTTGTGATCTGGAGGATGGGATGGCAAACTTGTTCTGTAAAGGAGCAGATAGTAGATATTTTAGGCGTTGCTGGCTATGCAGTCCCTGTAGCAACTTCTCAACTCTGCCACTGTAACACAAAAACACCATAGATGATATTGGAACGATTGGGTGCAGGGTCCAATAATATTAGGTATGCTTATTTACAAGTCAGCATTTTGAATTGAGCCTGAGGGTCACAGTTTGCCGACCCCTGTTCTGAACTGTCAGCTGCCCGGTTAAAATTACTGTTTTCTCAAAAGAGTTTTGGTACATTAAGAATTTACAAATGTTCACATGCACAGTTATGTTAATTATTAATCATAAGAAAAAGATAATCATATTTTGTGAACACTTAATATGTTCTAGGTACCACATTAAGCATGATACATGAATTATCTCATTTACTTTGGTCAGTGGCCTTATGAAATTGATTCCAAGGTTAGTCTTATTTTGTAGATAAGGAAACTGAGGCACAGAGAGTTTAAGAATCTTGATCAGATCACCTGTGAAAAGGTATCCAAATAAGAAAAACAAATAAAAACTCATAGACACGGGCAACAGTATGGTGGTTACCAGAGGGAAGGGAGCGTGGGGAGCAGTAAGGAATAAAGGGGATCAAATAAATGATAATGGAAGGAGATTTGACTTTGGGTGGTGGGCACACAATGCAATACACAGACGATGTACCATGAAACTATGCACTTGAAACCTATATAATTTTATTAACCAATGTCATTCAAATAAATTTAATTTAAAAAAGATATCCAAGAAGTGTACCATCAGAGGCCACTCATAATTAATCCAGACACAGGAGCACATGATTCCAGGAGTGAAGACAATAAGCCCAATGGCACCAGGGCCTCAATGGCCATTGGAGTTTGTTTTGACTAGCTACAATCAAAGAAGTGACAACACTACCATTGATGATCACCCACTCCTCTACAATATTAAATGTCACTATCCTAGAAACTACAATAAAGCATTTTAGCCAAGATAATTTCTTTTTTGTTGCCTTTTGATTATCACAAGAACTGAAGGGGAGATGTAGCTCTTATTGAGAATATATTTATTCTAGGGAGCACTGGCATCTTTGCTTAGTTCTTTATTCACATGATCAACTCTACAGCAAACCAGATTTGGACAGAAATCTGGGGCTGAAGTAGCACATGCCCATACTGAATCCCGAGTGGAAACAGCATGGACTTACTTTGCTTTGTGCAATGTAGATACACCATGAGGGACCAGTCGCCCATATGATGTCTCTAGTAGACCTCTTAGCCTCTGTGATCAATGAGTATGGACTTAGAAAATATCATAGTCTGCAAAAGAAAGCTATAAAAAGGTAAAATAGTTCCAGCCTGTGTATGGATTCCTCAGAATTTTTGAGGAAATGTTTTTATGTAAAAATTAGTAAAAGAATGAATGTCATCTGAGCATCTATTATCTTAAAACTTGTGTTTATTAGTTAGTAGGTAGCAGGCCCTGTTAACTGGGGCACAAATGAATATCTGTTATACAATTCTTAAACACTCCACTGACATTTAAAACACCCGTGGTTTTTGATTTTTTTGTGTGTTCATGGTAGAAAATCTGAAAAATAAAAAAGGTATGAGGAAAAATTAAAAATATTTAATTCCCTATCAAAGATAGCTAGCTATGCTACCAACCGGAGGTGTTTTCTACTTCCTGTTCTTGTTCTTTATGTGGATTGTTTTAAAACACACATCATTGCCCTAACCGGTTTGGCTCAGTGGATAGTGTGTTGGCCTGGGGACTGAAAGGTCCCAGGTTCGATTCCGGTCAAGGGCATGTACCTGGGTTGCGGGCACATCCCCAGTATGGGGTGTGCAAGAGGCAGCTGATCGATGTTTCTCTCCCATTGATGTTTCTAACTTCTCTGTCCCTCTCCCTTCCTCTCTGTAAAAAACCAATCCTATCTAATAAAAGAGTAATATGCAAATTAGGCATCACTCCATGACAAAGATGGCCGCCCCCATGGCCACAAGATGGAGGTGCCCAGTCTGACTCAGCACCACCACTGAAGTGGTCAGACCTGTTAGCCAGGCAGGTGGCAGGGGAAGTGGGGGGGGGGGCCTGAGGGGTGGAACAGGTGATCAGAGGGGCCTGGGGTCCCTTGCCCAGGCCAGAGGCCTTCACCAGAGGCCTTAGGCATGGGCAAGGGTGGAGCCAGTGATTCAAGGGTGCAGGGGCAGAGCCAGTGATTAGAGGGGTATGAGGCCTCAGGCCTAGGCAGGGACAAGGCTGTAGATTGCAAGGGCCTGGGCTTTGCAGAGCCAGCCATCGGAGGGGCAGGGGTGGAGCCTGCGATTGCAGGGGTCTGGGCAATGGTGGAGCTGGCAAAGCAGGGTTTGGGGGTCCCCTGCCCAGGCCTGCATCCTCGGCCAGAGGTTATAGGCCTGGGCAGGGGTGGAGCTGGTATTGGAGGGGCAGGGGTGGCGCCAGTGATCAGAGTGAACAACAGAGGATACACCTTTTTTTAAAGCTCATTGGCTAAGCTCTGTGTATGCCACTGGTAATATTCTTAGTAACTTGGGTAATAAGAATCCTTAAAGGTGATCTAGGGTTTTTCCACCACACTCCTGGAGAAAAAAAATGAAGGTCCACTGCTGGAGGGCTAAGAAATGTCATATCTTACCCTAGCCGGTTTGGCTCAGTGTATAATGCCTCAGCCTGCTGTCTGCAGGGTCTGGGTTCAATTCTGACCAAGGGCATGTACCTTGGTTGCAGGCTTCTCCCTGGCTGGGGCCCAGGTCAGGGCCTATGCAGGAGGCAACCAATAGAAGTTGATGAGTTCCTCTCACTTCAATGTTTCTCTCTGCTTTTCCCTTCTCTTCCACATTCTCTAAAAATCAATGGAACATATCCTCAGGTGAGGATAAAAAAAAGAAAGAAATGTCATATCGTATGAAAGACACATCTTGAAAATGCCTAAAGAAAGTTTTCATTCTTTCATGGTGAGGGGACTGTAGTCTGTGTTGATGAAAAAACATCTTGGTGGCTGCTGTGACTGGCAGTGGCTGTAGCAGCAGGGTGATGGGGCTGGTAGCTTCCCCTGATTAGCCTGGTCGCCTCCCACAAAGGGAGGCCAGACAGTGGCTTAGGTCCACTCGCCAAGGGGAGCAGTGATCAGGCCTGAGCTGTCAGTAGGACACCCCCTGAGAGCTCCCACTATGTGTGAGGGGGCAGGCTGGGCTGAGGAACCCTCCCCCACCCTGTGCACAAATTTTGTGCACCGGGCCCCTAGTAAAATATATTTTTTAAAAATAAAAATAAAACACACATCATTTGATCTATGTTTCCTGTACAAACTCTCTCCGTAGAGCATTATTGGAATAGCACAGAATATAGCTTGACATCTTCTGCCACTCATCATTATAGCACAAGCATTTTCCATATCACTAGATGTCATGCAAAAGCGCAATTTAAATTGTACAGTACACTCTAAGTCCTGTTCACCAGGTAACAGGATTTCCTTCTCACAATTCTCTGGAACACACTTGGAATCCTCCTCAGAATGGTTTATTTAAGAAATAAAGAAAGTTGATATCTTTCCATTAAAATGGTTCAAGTAAAATTTTGCGGGTTTCATTTTTGTTATCTGAAAAAGTTGCTTATGCAAAAACGTATAGTCATGAATAAATGAGCTGTTAATGAATGCACGTCAACAACGTCTGTTTTTTCATGACAGGATAGAACCCCTAGTCTTTAAGTCATTGCAGAGAAGTAGAAGGTATGGTGTCAATAAAGCTGTACTTTTTAAAACGAAAACCCAAAGGACTACAGATCAAGCAAAAGGTAAATTCATTACTTGGCAAAAATTACTTAATATAAATAATTACTGTAATTCAGATGTTCAATACATTTTTTTCCAAGTTAGGATTTTTAATCTTGCTGCTCCTTTCCCCTTCAAAATACATACATGCACACCACACAAACACACATATGCTTACAGACTCATACATGCTCACAGACAGACATTCAGATTTCTGGATTAGTCAATCAATTCTCCACTTTGCTATAAAATTTAATTATGATATTTAGTGACAGAGATTTCTCATATCTTGTCACATCTAACTTGCAGAATCATATACACATGGTGAATTTTGGTGCAGAATCATTACCAGACTTTTTATCTAAAGTACTAATCAAAACATGTTGATCTTTCATTTAACATAAACAATAAAACCCTTTCCTTTACCTTTTTTGGGGGTAATATTATAAAACGTAATCTGGAAAGTGGATAGGGGTTGGTTTCACTGTATCAAAAGAACATCTTGAATCCTTCTGCCTTTTTTTCCCCTTCTCCTCAAAGGTTCTTCAACTTGGAATTCAGCACAAAATCTGAGCCTAACTAAAATTCAGTTTAGTTGTTAATTCCATAAGGGGATACAAGAGCTGCTACACATTCTGGCAGTCTCAAATATCTACAAATTTTTACTTTTAATAATGTTTTCCCTGTCTCTAATTTCCTGTGCAAGAAAAATTCTCTTGGACAATTACCCTCCTAATAGCCGTGCCAGAATCAATTTCCACTTTAGCTATCTCAGAGAGTTCAGTAGCAGCCTGAGATTTCCCCACCCCCCTCATTTTTTTGTTTTGTTGCACAAGAAAATGAAGTTTCTTTTTTTGTTGCCTTCTCAAATGCTTCCACATATTGTTAAATAAGCACAGGACATACATGCTTTAGCATAATGTATTCGGGCAATATTCAGATGGTCTCCAACTTACAAATGGGTTAAGCTCTCCAAGTCCTTTTATCAATTATGTGAAGCATGTGAGTTATACATGTCTACAGAGAAACGGTTGTAGCATTAAAGGGCAGATTCCAAGAAAAACGAAAAATAATGTACACTAGGATGCATCCGTATAAAGCACTTTGAGCAATATTTTAATGGCACCTTGCCACGAGTGATAATAAGAAATTCATTCTGAATTTCAGTAACAGATACCAGGAACACATCCTTCTCATTCAGTGGTTTCTCCACAAGGGACATAAGGAATGGCATGTGGGGTTAGGATGGAATAGATGACATAGACGTAAATAGTCCCCATGCCAATATCTTGTTAACACTCTACAGCTTTGAAAGGAAACACATTTCTCCCGATAAATCACACCCAAGGGGATCCAAAATGAGGAAAAAAAATGATAGATTTGCCCTGAAGAAATGGGTGCTCTAGGATTTAATATATTCATTGGCTTGGTGTTTGTCTATCAGATTTTTTTTCCCCACTGAGAAGAGGGTAAACTTTTTTGGAAATAACTCAAAAAAAACGTAATGAAATTCAACTTGCATACCATTGGGGCCTCAGAAACTACTCTCAGATCACAGGAGAAAACATCACTTACTGAATACATCACCAGTGAGGGACGAAATGACAGCCTCATGGCAAACAAGGGCAGGTTCAGGTGGCACTCCTCAGTTGCCCCATTGTTACCTGCTGAGCCTGGATGAGGTTTCAGAATATTTTCCCAGAATGGTGCCACACTCTTTTCATTAAAAAAGAATACATCATAATTCAATCAAGGTATTATCACAACAATCAAGAATTACCACATGATCATAACAGGAGATAGAAAAACAAACAAATAAACAAACAAAAAACACAAAACACCCAGCATTAGACAAAATGTATTCATGATCAAAATTCTCAGCAAGCTAGGAGTAGAAGAAAATAATTTCTACCTGATAATAGTTTAAGAGATTTTCATTTTTAAGAGATTTTCATTGCCCAGAATTCACCCAGGGTCAGGAATAGGACCTGGTTCCACCAGCCAAACTGAAAAACCTGATATGATTCACAGGGCATCGCAAAGCTGCAAAATTCCTGAAACTGATAAAGGGCCTTTACAGAAATGCTACAGGTGATATCGTATTTTGTGATGAAAGACTCAATGCTTTCCCTGTAAGAGCAAGTAAAAGACAAAAATGTTGCTCTTACCACTTTACTTCAACCTTGTTTTGGAGGTTCTGGCCAGCACAGTACAAGAAGTAGAAATAGAAGACATGCATATCTTAAAGATAACTTTATTTGTAGACAATGTGATATCTAGTTAGAATATCCTATTGAATTTATAACACAAAAGACAATAGAACTAGCAAATGGGTTTTATAAGGTGGCAGGAAACAAAATCAATATAAAAGATAATCATATTTTTATATACTAACAAATAAAAATCATAAATACATCACTATGATACATTTTATAACCTAAATAATTGGAAAAAATCTATCATATTCATTGGTTGGAAGACTCAGTAATCTCAAGATAGCAGTTTATCCCAACTTTATAAGTTCAATGCAATCTCAGTCAACATCCCAATAACCTTTCTGGTAGGAATTGACAAAATGAATTTGAATGTGAAAATACAAAGGTTCTAGAATATTCAAAACAATTTTGAAAAAGAAGAACAAATTTGGAGAATTAACACCATCTGATTTTAAGACATTATAAAATGTCTTAATCAAGAAGGGTGGTTTTGGCATAAAGATAAACTGAGCAATGAAGTAGCATAGAGAGCCCAGAAATAGACCTGCACATTCATGGGCAACATATCTTCAACAAAGGCACAAAGTCAACTTACTGAGCATCATCTTCCAGTGAAGCTGCTGGAACAATTGGTCATCTGCATGCAAAACCAAACAAAAAAACACTTTGGCCCTGACCAGTTTGGCTCGGCGGATAGAGCGTCGGCCTGCGGCTGAAGGGTCCCCGGTTCAATGCTGGTCAGGAGCATGTACCTTGGTTGCGGGAACGTCCCCAGTGGGGGCGGGGGTGTAGGAGGCAGCTGATCGATGTTTCTCTCTCATCGATGTTTCTAGCTCTCTATCCCTCTCCCTTCCTTTCTGTAAAAAGTCAATAAAATATATATTTTTAAAAACACTTTGATCCATATCTACACCATATATAAAAATAACTCTACCAAATAACTCAAAATAACTCTGCATATAAAACCCAGACCTGTAACACTACCAGCAAAACATCAGAAGAGAAAACCTTGGTGATTTGGGGGTTGTCAAAATTCTTTTAGATTAGGATACCTAAAATATGGCCCATGGAGAACAAATGGATATATTAGACTTCATCAAAGTTAAAAACTTCTGCTTTTGGAAAGACATTAAGAGAATGAAAATCAAAATACAGACCACGATAAAATATTTGTGTATTATGTATGTGATAAAGAATTTGTATCCAGAATACATGGGGTGGGCAAAAGTAGGTATATAGTTGGTCATATAGAAAAAGGCATGCAGGTCACAATTATAATAGCTTTGTTGACATTAGAGAGGTGTTATCAGACAGGGCAGCTCCCTCAGTCAGTGGAGTGGGCTGTTCCCAACTTGATCCTTGTCTTCTCATATAAATGAATTTATACAAGAGACCTTGACTGTGTTGTGAAACCAATTTATTAAAGCATGCATCTCTGTTGAAAAAGCAAAGCAAGAAAATCTGTACATCTGGCTTAGGAAGCACAGACAGGCTCTCAGCTAATCTGAAGAGCAGATTGGGTGGGGTCTGAGGCGGTATGTACCCTCCTGCTATAGGCTTCCCAATTCCTCTGCTGACTACTTTGGTGCAAATTGATTCTCAAGGTCCCACCTTTTTATTTTTTTATTTTTTTTATTTTTATTTTTACTTTGTGTGGCCTTCCCAGAATTCATGAGAAGCACCTGGCAACTTGATCTTGCCAAACCTTGAGACTGCTGGCTTCTCTGCTTAAGTAGTAAAACGGCCATTTGTTTCCTTTCCCCCTTTTCCCTCCCTTTCTGTAGTCTCTCATTAGGGCGTTGTTTTTAACCATTTGCTCTGGTGTCCTTGGCTGGGGAAGATAACGGTTTGTTAGGTATAAGCCCGCTGCAAATTGCCCACACTGTTGGACTTGTTTTAACTCTCCTGTCTCAGTTTCCCTATTCCTCCTATCCTGGAATCCTGTAACATTACTAACTCAAAAGAACGTCACAATGGCATAGTACATCTACTTTGCCACCCCTGTGTAAAAAACTCTTAAAACTGAATTATAGCAAACAAACAAAACCAAGAAATTTAAAAATGGGCAAAAGATTTGAATGCATTTTCGGAAGAAGATATATGAATGACAATAAACACAAAAAAGATGCTCATCACAAATCATTAAGGAAATGCAATTGGGAACCATTAAGAGATCTGACTACATTTAAATAGAGTGGCTAAAAGGGAAAAGCCTCACCTACCAAGTGTTAGCAAGGATGGATGCGGGAAACCCTGAAGTGAACGGCTGGTGGGAATATGAAATGGTGCAGCCTTTGCAGAACTGTTTGGCAGCTTCTTAATAAATCAAATATACATGCGCCATATGATTCAGCTATTCTACTCCTTGGTATTTACTTAAGAGAAATTAAAGTGAAAATCCATACAAAGGCTTGTACATGAATATACATTGCAGCTTTATTTGTGATAGCCAAATACTGGAAACAAACCAAATATCCATCCACAAGCGGATGGATAAACAAACTGTGATGTAGCCGTACAATGGAATACCAGTTAGTAAGAAACAAACAAAAAAAATAAACAACATGCTGAACATAAACAAATTTAAAGTGATTTTTCTGAATGAAAGAAACAAAGCAAAAAAGTACATACTATGTACCTCTATTTATGTAAGATTTTTTTTAAATGTAAAGTAATCTAGAGTGACAGAAAGCAGATCCTTGGTTGCCTGGGGACCATGAGGCAGGAATGGTAGGAAAAGATTGCAGAAAATCACAAGAAAACTGGTGTTTCACAGGTGTATTCATATGGCAACATATATCAAATTGTGTACTTTAAATATCTGCAGTTTAGTGTGTGTTGGCTATACCTCCAAAAAGCTGTAAAAAAACTAAAAAATAAAAATAATCACCAGTACAGACTCTTATTTAATCTTCTGGGGAGACAGTCAACTGGATAGATAGTTCATTTTCATGAAAGGAAGGAGTATTAATGTTCAAGAATGATTTCTAAACAGATAGGAGGTTGAAGGGCTATTTTAATTCTGTCCAACCCAGCTAACTTTGTCAAACTATATTGATCATTTTTAAATAATTAAAATGGGCTATTTATTGGCAATAGTGGAGATTAAAAAAAGCAAATATAGAATTATATATCTGGGTTTCTCCATTTCTGCTGTCAAGACTGAAGCCTTTGAGATTCTAGGCATCTCCTGCTCAGGAATAGGTGTGACTGGTGATGGAGAGACCTCTGGGACCATTCAAAGGTCCCAGCTGGGAAAAGGCATCTCTCATTTTGGGTCTTCAAAGAGAAAACACAGCACTCTCACCTCCAGACCCAAACTCAGCATCTCATCATGCTCCCATTTCTCTCTCTCTGGTTCATACAACCCAGTCACTCCTGTCTGCCCTTTCTTATCTCTTCAGCTGACACATTCGTGGAAAACCTGCATTGAGAGAGAATTGAATCAGTGTGTGGGAACCCCACCATTGCTATATTCGAGTCTTGCTCATCAGCATCGAGTCACATTTTAAATTAAATAAAAAATCTACACCCAATCTACAGGGTTATGCCTTTTACTACTCCTATCTTCCAAGGTGGGAAAATCCTAAACAAAACATCGTACAATGTCACATTTCCCCTGAAAAAGAGCTCTGCTCACCAATTGAGGGCAGGTAAAAATAAACAATCTTAAGGTCTCTTCTAAACACGAAATGGCTGTCTGAGCTCAGGCAGGTCACACCTTCTCAGTCCTTGATTTTCCCCGCTGTGGAAAAGAACAGAGTATACGCAAGGATCTCGGAGGCCTCATTCAACGCTACGCAGACACATATGTTCCCAGGCCTTAGTGGGTTTACAATCTGGTAGGAATGTAAGACTAACCATCCTGAAAAAACAGCAAAGCATTACTAGAAAAAATACAATCAAGGGTTCAATTATGTGCTGCAGATTCTGAGTGCTGTAAGAATTGAGTGCACAGTAATTTCTGAGGTTGGAGAAACGAGTCAGGGCTTCATGGAGAAGTGGTGATTTCATCTGGGTCTTAGACATGACGTATGAGCATTGTAATTCCAAAATCCACTGGGGCAGTGGCTAATTTTCAGGGCGGAAGCTGTGTCTTCATAATTGTTGTACTTTTCCTCCCTAGAGCTCCGTGTCTACACCATTGAGTTAGCTCCAAATCCAGTTTATCTTGTCCTTTTTACTGAGGAATCATGCACGCTAGTCCAACCACGTTGTAGTAAGTTCTCTGACAGCCAGGCCTCTGCTCTATAGTTCTGTACCCAGAGTCATCGATTCTATCTCAACACCAGAGTAAATCATACTCTTTGTGACACAGCCATTTCCAAACTCATAGAATTGAAATAAAGTGTGTGATAAGAGTAGGATTCAGAGGAAAAGAAGTGATTAGAGAGGATTCCGAGGAGACTGGAGGGTAGAGGGTGGTGATAGTGGATGCTCTGTCCTACATATATACCACAAAGGCACACATACACACACATGTAGGCCACTCTTGGTGGTCATTGGCTGATGCAAGAATGGGAGCCTCAGGGTTGTTGGTAATTTTATCTGTTTGTGTGTAGCTCTACCAAACTTCTACTCTGTTTGCTGTCTTTTAAAACCCTTTCTTGACTCTTTATAATTGGGGTTTCCATGTTGAGGTCATTAAGAAATTGTAGTCTAGTGGGAACTTTGTTCACATCCTTCCCCCCACCTCCAGTATGGAACTGGGCATAGGTTGATGATTTATAAAATATCAATTTCTTTATCTCTTAAATTTAATTTTTCTTGGGTAATTGAAATGCTGTTGGCCTTATTAAATTACCATGGTGTCAAATTTCAGAGCATAGTTCATTCTGATGCAGCAATTGGCTGAGGCTAGAGGCCTCAATGAGCATAGACTTGCCTGAACAATGCAAAAATTGGGGACATGATGGCTTAGGGGACTTGAGGTTGGGGCTTGAGCATGGGTTACGATCAGGCTCTGCGCAGAGCAGGAAGGGAGAGGTAGATTGTATTAATGACCCAAAACATTCTTCATCTCTTCCTCAACTTCTGACCTTTGCCGTGTCATTTCACAGTTAGTAAAGAGGTGAGCTCTGTTTCCCCTCTCCTTGACTTTGGGCTGGACTAGTACTTGCTTTGGCCACTTGAATATAGCAGCAGCAACAGTGTGCCAGTGTCAAGCGTAGGCCTTGGGATGCCTAGCACCTTCCCCCTTGTTCTGCTCTTGCTCCTGTGCATGACCATGAGAACATGTCTGGGTGAGCCTGCTGAAAGCTAAAACATAGGAACAGAGCTGAGATTCCCCATCATCCCAGCCAAGGCCACACTAAACATCAGATCCCAAACACGTGCATAAACCCAGCCAAGATCAGCTGAGTTCAGCCTATATCCACTGAATCCTGAAAACACGTGACTGTTTTCAGGGTTCAGTGGAAATGTTCATCATCATACACCACTGAGGTTGTGAGATTGTTTGTTCCGTGGCATCTCTGTGGCAATAAGTAACTGATACAAGTGCTTCCCTGCAGCCATGGAAAGTGAGGCTGGTGTTCACCTGCAGCTCTAAGTCACCTGGGCACCCCAGTGCGGGGAGAGTTGTCTGACTTCACATTCCTCAGCCTTGTCAGTCTGCCTAACTTATTTGGAAACAGAGCTGGCCTCATTTGGGCTGATAAAGTTTGAGAGGTTATTGGGTAAGTGGGAGGCACAAATGTCTTCAAGGTGGAGATGCTGTCCTTCCCGCTAAAAAGAGGATGCCTTTTTAGGCTCAAAGGATTGGTTAGGAAAAAAATTAGAGAGTATGAGCATATTTTATAAGTAGGCTATGCCCGTTACACTATGTTTTCAGGTAAGTTGGGTGAATTAAAACAAAACAACTAAGTCTAGTATAATTCCTATCATAGTAATGGTAACATTTGGATCTATTAAAATGTCTTGAATAGATGGACTGATCTATTCATTCACTCACTTTTTTTAAAAACATATTTTATTGATTTTTTACAGAGAGAAAGAGAGAGGGATAGAGAGCCAGAAACATCGATGAGAGAGAAACACTGATCAGCTGCCTCCTGCACACTTCCCACTGGGGATGTGCCCGCAACCAAGGTACATGCCCTTGACCGGAATTGAACCTGGGACCCTTGGGTCCGCAGGCCAGCGTTTTATCCACTGAGCCAAACCGGTCAGGGCTTCACTCAAGTTTTTATTAAGCAACTATTATATGCCAAACACTATTTGGGATATTGCAACTACATTAGTGAACAAACATCCATTAAATAAATACTGGGGCCTGGCATTGTGCTAGATACTAGAGAGTCCAGAGATTTTATAAAACCTAACACACCATATTTTCCCTTCAGGAGCCTGTATGAGGCAGTGGTGGGGGTGATGGAGGGGCAAGGAGTCAATGAATAGTCTTAAATATTCATTAAAACATAGGCACTAACTGGTTTGGTTCAGTGGATAGAGCGTCGGCCTGCAGACTGAAGGGTCCCAGGTTCGATTCTGATCAAGGGCATGTACCTTGGTTGCGGGCACATCCCCAGTGGGTGGTGTGCAGGAAACAGCTGATCGATGTCTTTCTCTCATCGATGTTTCTAGCTCTCTGTCCCTCTCCCTTCCGCTCTGTAAAAAATCAATAAAAATATATATTTAAAAACAAACAAACAACATAGCCAAGTGCTATAAGTAGGATTTGAGCAAACTGTTGGGGGAGCATTGGAAGGAAGTTCTGTGTCTCTTTTCTTTGCTCCTATACAATTGCAACCTCCAGTTTTGTGGTCAATTCTTCGATTTACTATTTTTTAGATTCAACCCTTCTTCCTTCTACTCCAAGAGGTGCTGGTTGGGCTTCAAAACGACAGACAGATATTGGTTAATTAGATTAAATACACAGCTTCTGGGTTATGCTCCCAGATAAGAGTGCTTAACCCTAAAAGAGTTAGCACTCAAGTTTGAATCCTGGAGTGCTTAATTTTGGGAGTGAGCGTCTCAGATCCCACACTAGTGTGACTGCCTCTACCTTTCAGCGCAGGGACACACTGTTGGGTCCTCTTGCTTTCTTTCTTGGAAGCCTAAAGATACTCCAAGTATACATTTAATAATAAAACAACAACAACATGAAATCACTCCCCAAAATGCCATATTTTATAAAATGCTCTTGATAAACTGAGGAAGTTGTCTGTCCAGATGAGGACCCAAGCTCTGCATTCAAACCCCAGCTCCACAGTGAGTTACTTAAGTATCCTATGCCTTGGTTTCTTAATATGGGAAAGGGGGGGTTATATTAGTAATAGGGTTGCCCTGAAGATTATAGAAGATAATCCAGATAAAGCTTGACACAAAGTAGGTGCTCACTAAATTTTAGGTATTTCTATCTTCTGACTTTGATCCTTGATTTTTACAACTCAAATTTTGGTGAGTCTAGAACCTAAGCTGATTGTGTGGAACAGGAGAGCTGTATAGATGAGATGAGCTGTATGGAGAAATGTTGTCTAACATCTTCCCAAGGCCTACATTTTCTGATTCCAGGGACACAGTTTACTGCATCAGGAAACAGAATGTCTAGAAATTTTGCAAAATGACCACTAGGTGGCAACATGTTGTCATATTTACTGTCTCCACGATCTAAATTTGTAACAAGAACCCTGAGAGACCACATGTGCCTTCTCTAATAATTAAGAATTTTATCACAAACAAAAATGGACTGGTTATTGTCATTATTTGAATAGAAATAGCTTCAATTAGTGGCTTCTTATTTAAAAAATAATATTTTTATTCACATGTTTGAATCATTTACCCTATATCATCAGAGCAACACAAAGTTAAGTATTCCACTCTACATTTCATAATCAAAGGCTCTTATGTATTTAATTTTTAAATGTTCAGGTTTAA
The DNA here is from genome assembly GCA_004026665.1 of Murina feae. Lineage (NCBI taxonomy): Eukaryota > Metazoa > Chordata > Mammalia > Chiroptera > Vespertilionidae > Murina > Murina feae. Next base: position 7,499 of record PVJC01000615.1, on the reverse strand, counting down.
CTTTGTTGCCTGACAAAGGGAGAAGAATTTAAGAAATGTTCATCTACATTATCCAAAAATCCTAATGTTTTCACTCTGTTCTTAGGGAGACAAGTGATAAAGAAGTGTTTTCTTTTCATGGGTTTCATACTCTTAGAATGAAGAATTGATAAAGACAAAAAGTCAGAAATAGCACATTAATTATGTGACCAAAAAAGTATGGAATTTTTTACAAATATCAGTCATCTCTCTAAAATGAACTTCTATTTTCTTTGCTTTTGCTATTCATTGGTAGTATATTTATTTGGGCAGGCATAAAAATGACTGAAAAATAAGTTGATGAATCTGGGAAGCAGCTATCAATGAGAGAGCGAGGCATGAAAAAGACATGTTCTGAACAAGGGAGAAAACATTCCTGGCAATGCGAATTACCATTAAAGATCTCCATCCTGAAGCGGTTTAGGTTTATGTGTGAAACACAATTATATAATAAAACCATTTTAGGGAAACTCTTTTAGAAGTAGTTGTATGATAAAATCTTATGTTACTTTATTTAATGTATATTTGAGTACATTATGGAGACCTCCCTAATACATTTGGCTCCTTACTTACATTTACTGTAAAGCATTAAATGAATAGGGGAATAATTGATATTAACAAATGAAGTTCCAGAACAAGTGTGTGCCTTGCTTCTGAAATCCCGCTGCCTAGAATAAAATAGTATAGTCCTAATCTATACATATGCTAAAGCTTTAATTTTTAATTGAAAGTCATTAATAATCCAAATATTGCCTGGAAATTAACCTTGGGCCTACTATAAAATTAGCATTCTCACACTTATATTTTAAAGCAAGCTTTAAAATCACTTTTGTTGTTAGTGATGGTGCTGAGGTCCATGTTGGAAAAGAAGAAATATCGATTACAATTCACATTATTGAGGAAGGGTCAACCAGCAAGAGACTTCCATTATGTTGAAAGTTACTCTGTGGTAATATGTAAATACTAGGGGCCCGGTGCACAAAAATTTGTGCACTCGGGGTGGAGGGAGTCCCTCAGCCCGGCCTGTGCCCTCTCACAGTCTAGGACCCCTCAGTGGATGTCCTATGATGGCCCCAGTCTGCCAGGTGCCTTTTGCGTGTGTGTGTGTGTGTGTGTGTGTGTGGCCACTGGGGACCTGCCCCCAGCTGCATCTGAGGCTCAGAGCAGTCCTCCTGTGTGTATCTACCTGCTGGGGACCTGCCACCAGGCACACTGTGGAGGCTCGTGGTCAGGCCAGCCTTTTCCTGCTCCCTGATCCCCGGAAGGGACCTGGGAAGCCACCAAGCAGGCCGCCAACTCTTTCCCACTCACCCGTTTCCTGCTGCCTTCCTTTCCCACTTCCCGGTGCCGCCAAGGGGTCTGGGGAGCTGCCAAGCAGGACCCCGGCCCCTGCAGCCTTGCTTTCCCACTCCCCGGTGCTCCGCAAAGGGCCTGGGAAGCCCACCAAGCAGGCCACTGGCCCCCCCGCTGCCTCTTTCCCACTCCCCAGCCCGCCACCTTGCTTTCCCACTTCCTGGTGCCCTGCAAGGGGCCTGGGAAGCCCACCAAGCAGGCCACTGACCCCCTGCTGCCTCTTTCCCACTCCTCAATGCCCCTCCAAGGGCCTGGACAGCTGCCAAGCAGGCCGCCGACCCCCTGCCACCTCTTACCCGCTCCCTGGCCCGCCACCTTGCTTTTGCCCTTCCTGGTGCCCTGGTGCCCTGGTGCCACTTCCAACTGCCAGCCTAGGCAGGCAGTTGCAACAGAACCCTTTGGTTTGGTCTAGTTCCGTGGCTGTTGGCCTCCATCTTGGCTGGGTTAATTTGCATACAGCCACTCTGATTGGCTGTTGACCTCCATCTTGGCTGGGTTAATTTGCATACAGCCGCTCTGATTGGCTGGTGGTAACGGTCACATTTGCATGTTTCGCTTTTATTATAGAAGATTTGCAAATGTTATAGAGCAGGTTTTTATCTGTTTGTTTTGCAAAGAAGACACTGTCAATCCATGAGTTGTCTAAAACTATTTAAAGTATAGTTGCTGAGAGCGGGGAGCACAGCCTTAGCAAGGACAAAGTATGTCATTGTTCATTGAACAAATATTTATTGACAGACACAATCTCCACCTTCACCATTGCTCATATATTCTAATAGGGAAACAGACAATAAGTAAACAGTTATGATCCATGAAGTAATGATGGGAAAGCAGGCTGGTGGAAATTTTGAGATACAAGAAGAAAGTTTACCCAGAGCACACACTGAAATTTAAGTCTACTAAATCAATGACTTGTACATGTAGAACAAAGAAACAAAACAAACCCATGTTGTTTAATATAACTAACGAACGATCTTTCAGATCATCAGCAAACGTGTCGCACTACCAACTTGTTGGTGCCCTGCTATCCTTCATGTAGCACACCGTCTATAAAAGAAACTCTTTATCTGAACCCCACCTCACTGCTGAGTCACTGAATTGAGCCTGGAGTGTAGACACCGTTGGTCCAGTCTGTGAGTAATGCCCTCCACTCGGGAGCTGGCAGCAGGTGAAGCAATTCTCTAGAAAGCCCAGACACTTCTGCTTACACGAGTGAGTTGTATGCTTCTTAAGTATCAATCGCGTTATTTTTCCAAATCTGTTTATGTCAGTTCTACTCAACATTTTAGTTTTGTAATTTATTTAAATATGCACACTGATGTAGTACAAAAATGAGTAGTTGTTTTTATGCAAAATATGTTGAATGCTTTGAAAAGACTCAAAGGTGAGTGGCTAAAATATTTCTCTTCTCAAAATAGATGTAGGTAGGCCAAGGAATGAATTAGTAAAAACAGGAAACATATAGGAAGGATCTACACTTGGATTATTTCTTAAGTGTAAGTTCTTGCTTTCATTAAAAGAACTGAATGTGGACACCTTAGGCCACGCCTATTTGAGCATGTTTATTTAGAATCAAGATGCCCCGAGATGATCCATTAGAGATGAGCCACTTACTCAAAGACTTGGGCCCTGCCTCAATATACTGCTTAATAAATGTACACGTATGTTTTAAGTTAAAGTCAGATAAAGTACTTAGATACCCTTTTTTAATAATTCAACCCTTTTAACCAACTTTTGGGATTACACTACAAATTTTCACTAAAAGATTCTTTAAAGAGTAGTCAAACATCCCCTACTTCCATTTCTTTACCCTTCTTACTCCTTAACACCTTGACTCAAGACTTCAGCAATCGGCCCAGCCGGCATGGCTCAGTGGTTGAACCTTGACCTATGAACCAGGAGGTCATGATTCGACTCTGGGTATATGGTTGGGGCATATACCTGAGTTGCAGGCTCCATTCCCAGTGTGGGGTGTGCAAAAGGCAGCCAATCAATGATTCTCTCTCTCCCTCTCCTTTCCTCTCTAAAATCAATAAAAATATACTTAAAAAATAAAAGAACTTCAGCAATCTCAGGCAGTTCCCCCATCAACCAGAGCCAGTGGCCTGCTCTCACCTATCCTTCATTTCCTTTCCATTCCTAGCTCAGGCCCTTGCATTTTGCAGACATCTCCCAGCTATCCCACTGTCTCCAGTCTGTCTATACATTGATGGCAGATTAATCTTCCTAAAGTAGAGCTTGGTTCAGGCTGCCCAAGTCCTACCTGGAAGGTCTGTGGGGTCTGGCAGGAGTAGGTTTGACAAAGGAGGGGGAAAAGGGAGAGGAGGATGGGGAGGAGGAAGCATGAGGAAGGGGATGCATGGAGGGGCTCCAGAGCCAAGAACCATGTAACCAAATCAGAGGAGTGAGTAGAAAAATTCAAATTGTGGTCAAGGGGAATCCAGGAGACCTGTGCCATATATGAAGACTAAAGGTTTAAGGTGAGAAACCATAAAGGGAAATAGGATTGCAGGGCAGGAAGGTGCAGTATAGTATTGAATGTGGTCAGAGTAATAAGAAGACCCTAAATAGCAAGAAGTAGGGCTGGAGCTGGCTTTCTCTGAGCTACTTGATGTGTGGTTGGGAGAGCTGTAGTGACACCCCAGCCTTCTACCTATCTTAGAGGATTCCTTGCATGCATTCTTGGTGGGACTGTTGACCAAAATGCTCTTCCTATCGGCCAAATGATGAGCAATTGACACATGTAAGATTCTCTCTCTTGGAAATTGGAATCTAAGAGGAAAGAAGCAAATGGTTGGCGTTGACTCACTTTAGCATCAATGACTCGGATAGACTTCCTCTGGACCCTGCCCCTTGATCCCTAGTCTAATAGAACTAACTTCTCTTCTTCTGAGAGCTGGTTGTTCAGCTTTTCCTTAGATTCCGTGACCTCTTTCCAGTTAACTAATCCCATGAATTCTGTTAGGTGCACAGTTTCTGTTGTATACTACCTGAGAGCACTGACTGACCCTCCAGCTTCCAGAGCAGGGTTTTTCTGTCCTAACATCCAGTGGTTCCCTATGATCTGGAAAATCAGGTGATCGTTCCTCACAATGGAATTCAGGCCTCCCAAAATACAATAGCAATCCACTTCTCCAGTTTCATTTTGTACTATTTATCTATATATCTATCTGCTCTCCAGTCAATCAGTTACCATCCGGGGTAAATCATATGGTAAAGGCTGACAGTGAATCATGCCTCCTGGTATCCACGCCTTTGTGGAGCCCCTCCTGCATTGACTCTGGGCTGGGCCTTGTGACTTGCTTTGGCCAAGGGCACATTAGTAAATATGACAGAAGCAGAGGATTGAAGAGTGCTTGTGCGTTGGAGCTTCCCCTCTTAGAACGTTGCTGCCACCATGTGATGAAATGGGGTCTAGCCTATTCGAGGCTGAAAGAGCATACCCACCAAGAGAGAGGCCCAGCTGTCCCAGCCCCCAGTGATCCTGCAGCTGATGCCTCACGAGCACATCATAGAATCAGACGGCAAGAAATGACAAATGATTATTTTAAGCTTCTACATGTTAGGTGGGATGTCACATGGCAATAGACACCTAAGACAGAAATTGTTCCCATCTCCTTCTTCAGAGCTACAAGTTCATGAGATACAGTTTTTATCTTCTAGCCACGAGTTTGCCCACCTGCTTCTCTGCCACAAAGCATGGGTCTGGGTCAACCCTTCCTGCTTCCTACAGCAGAGTCCTCACTGTTTTTCCAGACTCCCCCATGGTTCTTTGCTGCTCCTCTAGCCTCTGCCTGCTGTCTGGTCACAAAGTCAAGGCCACGTGTTTTCGTTTATTTGTTATGACAGCACCTGCATAGCCAGTATCCATCTCTTGTAAAATATTACCATCATATTTTTAATGTGATACAACATTTTTAAAAGATGAACGTTTTCTCCCGTACCAGATGGGGTTTCTCCCTCTTTTTGAAATCTGCACAGTACTCTGAACCTCTCTCGTGGTATTAATGGTTTGCATCAGATTCTTTCCTGCCTTGTTGTCCTCTGGGTGGTCTCCTGTGCAGCATGTTACCGGATATTAGAGCACTCAACTCTACAATCTCTATGCTTTGCTCCTCAAAACAGGTTCCCCAGACCAAAGGCAATAACATCACTTGGGAGTTTGTTAAGAATGCCAGTTCTCAGATTCTACTCTCAAAATACTTCAACAGAATCTGCACTCTACGAAGACCTCCAGGTGACTTGAAAGCATATTGAAGTTTGAAAAGCAGCTGCACATTAGAATACCTTTGGGACATAAAATAAATTCCCAATGCCTGGGTACCACACAGATGAATTACATTAATGTACAGTCTGGGTTGAGACTCACTGTGTTACAGTAGAATTGGCAAATTTAGCAAATGAAAATACAGAGCACACAGTTCAATTACAATTTAAATAGTAAAGAACTTTTCAGTATATCTCAAATACTGCATGGGACATGTTTGCTGTTGACCTAAAATGAGAATTTAACTCAGTATCCTAGATTTCATCTGGCAGCCCTACTCTTATCTTTATTCAGGACAGTGAGTTTTCAAACATCATTGAGCAGTAGAATCACTCATCAACACGGAATCCTCGGCCCCCATCCTTAGAGAGTCTGGGCCAGTGGAGCTGGGATGAGGCACAAGAATCTGGATTCCTGACAAGTTTTCAGGGTGAATGTGTTGCTCAGGGAACTGCTTTTGAGAACTATTGGTCTAGCATTGGATCTGTCTGAATGGAGAGTGGGGCTGTCTTCGTCAGCAGTAGTGAACATGAAAAAACCTTATAATGAAGATGAGGGTCATGGTAGGGTCGGTACCTTCCTAAGAAATAAGTTCCTCATTGGACATAATAAGCTTCAAGCGTACCGCTCCCTCCAGGGGCAGTCCAAAGTTTGACTTATCTCTGAGACTATGACTCTAAACCAAAGCTGTCCCAGAGAAACACAATGTGAGCCACAGGTGTTTTTTCGGTTTTAGATGTTATATTAAAATATTCAAATAAACAGGTGAATTGATGTTAGCAATATATTTTGACACAATATACCCAAAAGCTCATTGTTTTACTATGTGACCATTACAATTATCCATGAGGTCATTTACGTTCTTTTTTTCATAGCAGGTCTTTGAAATCTGGTGTTTATTTTATGCTTACATCACATCTCAGTTCAGACTAGCCACATTCCAAGTACTCAATAGCCATGTGTAGCTAGTGGCTGTTTTATTGAAAGGTGCTGCTTGAAACTATTGCCTGACCTTGAACTTGAGGACATTCATGGTCCTGGTCTGGACACCTTACTCTTCTCTGACCACAAACTTGGGCTAGTTCCCAGACTAGTTGTGTCCTGTAATTTTTCTTTTTCTCAAATTCCTTGCCTTAACCTCCACCTTCTCTTCCCTGTGCCCTCACTCAAGGGGAAAAACCACATGCATGGAAATCTTAATGCCTACAATAATGACCCAGGCCTAAAGAGACCTTGTTGCCCATTCAGGGTAATGTGAGAGTCTGAAACATTGTGTGAATCTATTGAGTCCTTGCTTTGAACAGGTTTTCTCATCACACAGGAAGCTTACTAGGTATACCGGTTAATAATGCAGATTTTTTTTCAATAGATGGAGTTACACATATGTTGATATATATATGTTGATATATATATATATATACTAGAGGTTCAGTGCATGAAATTCTGGGACCCCTTGAGGGATATCCAACTGCCTGTTTAGGCCCATTTAGGCCCAATACCACCGGTGGGGTATCGAGACTGCTGGCTCCCGACCTCTCGCCTGCCGATTGCCCCTTACCACTCCCCTGCCAGGCTGATCAACACCTAACTGCTCTTGTGTTGGCCTGATTACCCCTAACTGCCCTCCTCCTGCCAGGATGGTCCCCCTCAACTGTCCTCCCCTGCAGGCTTGGGTCCCCCTCAACTGCCCTCCCTTGCAGGCCTGGGTCCCCCCGCAACTGCCCTCCCCTGAAGGCCTGGGTGCCCCCAACTGTCTTCTCTTGCAGGCCTGGATCCCGCCCCCAACTGTCCTTCTCTGCCAACCGGTCCCCCCCAACTGTCCTCCCCTGCAGGTCTGAGTCCCCCCCAACTGCCCTCCCCT
>PVJC01000614.1:84070-116638 GCA_004026665.1 Murina feae | reverse complement strand
GTAGGCAAATTCGCCTTTGGGAAACAGAAATAAATTTTGAGTTCCGAACATTCCCAGTTGTGAAACAGCTCACCTAAAATTCTCACTAGGTTCAGGTTGCGGGCTTTCTGAAATAGCGACAACTGAAATGCAATCTGAGACCATCAGAAACAGACAAAAGAAGCACACACTAGGGATAGTCACTTCTACATAAGCCCCTGCTAAAAACACTATCCTAAGATTATAATTCTACCAAACTTCCCTCTGAGCATTGTATAATCATTGAACTCTAGCCTCAAAATCAAGTAAGAGAAAATTCAGTATTATTTCAGAAGAGAGACAAAAATCTACTATTCCTGGATCCATATAACATATTGTTAAACAGCAATAACAAAAATACTGTTGTGCCACCTAGGAATCAAATAAGATGGAAAGAATTTAAAAGACTACATTCACCTGATGTATATTTATTGATAGAACACCATTCTAACAATTATTCTATTGAGTCCTCATGAAGATGTTGTATAATTATTTGAGTAATAGCAATAAGAACCAAAATAGGAGCTTTTTAAAATTATTTCAGAAGGAAGACCAAATAACATGTTTGCCGTCTTTCTGGATGATTTTAGTTGACTTATTCACAATTATGGTACTGTAACTACACTCTCTACAAAAATATATATAATGGAATCAGTTCATTTGTGAGTCACATTTAAATAATCTGCAACTGTAAAACTTGATCCAAGAATAATAAAATCCTATCAAGTTTCCATTTGAGCCAATAAAAACTAACAGCAGGTAAAAGGGGGAAAAGTCAAAATTATTTCAGCAGAGCAAGAACTGCCTTGTTATGGCTCTGGGTTCTCAGAACCAGCCTCCCGGGAAGGTGGGGGCAACTCGGAGGGACGCACTTCTGCCTGCAGGCAGTGTGGACAGGGCTCTGTGGAGGTGCATCTCTGCACCTTAGTCGGGGAGGGGCTGGGTCAGGGCACTCTTCGCCCTTCGTGGCGGGACTCCTGGGCAGTTCCTTCCTCCCATTTTGGAATCTGGGAAAGGACAGCGCTCTCTCTCCGGGCGCTGGCCCTGGAAATCCTGGAACCTCCGCCCAAGAGACAAGGGGACAAGGTGAGGATGGAGCCTAGAAGGTCGGATCAAAAGTCAGTTCCTCTTTCCTGTGGTCAGTGAGGGACTGACTCTGGGGAATGGGCCGACATGGCAAGAGGTCTTGCACCAAGCCCTGGGCCCCGTACTTCCACCCAGCACGGCCCAGTGCTCCTGCTTCCTTGGGGCCTGATCATCCTCCAGGGTGTCTGCCAGATGCCCCTCGCGCAGCAGCAGGGGCCTAAGGATTCTCTGGGAACCTTTAAAATTCTTCCTCAGTCCTTTCCATCTCAGATAAACACTCTCATTTCTTAAGTTGAGTGGGTGTCTCTCGGCCAAAAGAGCACTCAACTCGTTATCATGAGCTTTTCTCTCCTGGAAAGTAAGCTGCCTTGGATAACAGCCAGGGATTCTTTTGAATTTTTCTGGGAGAACTTTGGCTTGTATTTTATAGGGGTCAGAATCATCAGACCTCCACGCCTGTGACCCACCTTGTCCTGGGCTTGGGGAGCCACTCCTGCGCTGCGACAGGGTCAACGCTCTCTTAAACAAGACACTTGGCGAATGCACTTCCTATCCTTGATGTGGGGCCGGAGGATGTGCCGTTTTTTCCAGGGGCCACGCCCTCCCCACCCTGACAGAGGTTTTTTGGCTGTGACAAAGCTTTCCCAAGGTGCACACTTTTCATGCGATTGTTAGGAACATGGATCTTTTCAGCTGCTTCCGTTAATTAGTGCACATTCAGATTCTTCCTTCACCTGCAATTTGTACATAGGCACTTACCAGTAACTCAGCAGCAGCCATTGCATCCCAGAAGCCCTCTGCACCACCGTCCATGCGGTCTGTCTCCATTCAGTCCTGTGTGGATGGCTTGGGGGAGATCTGCCCTTCCAGGCTCTGCACCTTCCTCCTGCAGCCCCAGCACCCAGCTTCGCACCAGCATGAGCACCTTGCAAATAAACTTGCAGCCTCGTGTCCAGCACAGGCTCTTAGATATGAACGTGAACGCTCGATCCTAAAAGGAAAAAAAAAATGGATCAACCGGACACAGTCAACATTTTAAAACATTTGTTCTGCAACAGAACATGCACCAACAGGCCACCTACTAAGAAAAAAATATTTACAAATTATATAACTGACAATGAACTTCAGGATCTATAAACAACTCTCAAAGATCAACAACAGACAAAACCCAATTAACAAAAACAAAATTAGAACAGACTCTTCACCAAAGAAGATACACAGATGGAAATAAGCACATGGAAAGATAGATGCTCAAAGATTACTTAAGAACATGCAGATTAAAACCAATGAGATACACATGCTGACTAGAATGATTTAAAATCTTTAACTGGCAACACCAAGTGTCTACACGAATGCGGAATAACTGGAGCTCTCCTGCATCGCTAAAGGAACACAAGCTAGGGCCACTTTCAAAGGCAGTTTGATGGTATGTATGTTCACAAAAAAAACCTTATACATAAGTGTTGATAGCACCTTTCTTCTAATTTCAAAAAAATCAAAGTTTCCCTCTAATGGGATGGATGGACAACCGTGGCACATACACAGCAGGATGTGCAGTCCATCAGTGAAGGGGATACACTATTGAAACGCACAACACGCGTGTCTCAAAGACTCTCTGAAGGGGGCAGGAGCCAGACTCAAAGCTGCCTGTGGTACTATCCCTTCTATTTTACCTTCTGGCATAGGCCAACTCTAGGACAGAGAACAGATCGTGTGCATGCAAATGGCAGCTCAAGGGACTTCGGGGAGGGGTTACACTGCCCATGCCTGATTGCAACAGCAATTACGTGACTACACATTTGCCACATTCATAGAACCGCACACCTACTTGTATAAACTACTTGTATAAACTAAAGAGCAACCGTGAAATAGGAAGGGCATCCACTGCATGGTGATGGCTGGAAGGTAGATTTTGGTGGTGAGCATGATGTGGTATATGCAGATGTCGAATTATAATATTATATACCTGAAACTTATTTAACGTGACAAATCAATGTTATCTCAATAACAAAATTCTACTACCAAAAAACTTTGAAAAGTCTACGTGCATTGTAAGCATGCATTCATGTAGGCCTCGCTCCATGTTTATTGATGTCTGTTCTGTGATGCAGATATCTCTGGATTGGTACAAGGGCAAACAATGTCCATCCAGTTTCCACTCTCTAAACTCACTGTCTAGTGTAAGGTTGGAAGACAAGAGCCAAGGCCAAATCTGCCCACCAGTTATCTTAACTAATAAAAGCGTTATATTGAAATTCACCATTTCTCCGGGATGGGGTAAGCCACACACACCAGCCAATCAGAGCAGCTGTATGCAAATTAGCCCAGCCAAGATGGTGGAGGTCTCAGCCCAGGGAGAAGCGGTGGTGTGCGGCACTGGGGTCCGCAAGGCAGATGGAAGAGCTCTGCCTTGGGGGAGCCAGGAGGGGAGGAACAACCTGGCCGGAGGCGCAACCTGGGGGGGGGGGAGGAGCCAGCTGGCCTGTGGCCGCTGGCAGGGGAGCAGGTCCGGCCAGCGAGGGCGGCAGGGCAGCCTGGGCCTGGGGGAGCGAGCCAGCCCAGGCCCCCAGGCTGCCCTTCAGCCTGGAATTAGATCCTCCGTGAGTGCCCTGTCCCCCCCGCAATGGATTTCAGGTGGCAGGACAGCCTCTGGGGCGGAGGGACCGAGCCAGCTCTGTCCCCAAGGCTGAGGCTGGAAATCAGTGCAATCGGGGCCACACAGCACACATGGATGTGTGCCTTCCATGTATGCTGTGTGCCCCAATGGATTCCACGATCCCAAACTGTGAGAGGGTACAGCCCAGAATGAAGGACTCCCCCACCCCCGCCGAGTGCACAAATTTTTGTGTACCAGGCCCCTAGTCTTGTAAATAAAGTTTTATTGGAACCAACCAGGCCCATTCATCTACATATGATCTATAGTAAGAATTTAGTTGTCACAGAGACCAATGGCCCACAAAACCTAAAAAGTACTTACTATCTAGCCCTTTAGATGGGTCTCCAACTTTATTTTGCCTGAATATATTTTCAGAGCCTGTTAAACTCAAATTCTACCCAGAGAATTTCTAATTGAGCAGGTCTGGAGCAAGCCCAACAGTCTAAAGATTTCTAGATGGTTCGAAAGCAAATAGTCCTGGACCACATTTTGAAAATGCTGTTTAAGAAGTCCAGGCATTGAGCAAAGAATTGCAATTGAGTGAATTTTGTTTGCAGCGTTCAACTGTAATTCATACATTAAACTCAAGTTTGACAGTCCGGCCCTTTTAGAATTTGCTTCAACTATTTGAAGGTGGCATCCTCTGGGTAAAACAATATTTTGAAAACAGATGTTTCTGAAGAATTATGGGCATAAGGTTATTGTAGTCACCTTATCTCCTGTTACAAATACATATAAAACTATTCAAGAATTTGGTCATAAAACCACACATTATTTTAGGTTTCAGCCCTAGTCCAGCCAGCCAAGGTTCACAAGCAAGGCCAGCCAGACCCTCTGCTGGGAGAATAATAGCTGTGTGTCCATGTATAAATCCCAATAGTGGGCATGGGGGAGGGCATGCTGGGAGACCTGGAGGCTCTTGGGGTGGGGGGGGGGAAGAGGGGTGGAAAAGAGGGGGGGCTTGCCAGCAAGGCTCACTTGCATAACTACCTCCTGCCGCCAGAACATTCCCTTTGTCCCTCTTCATCCAAATGCGCCCACTCCCCTCCTCTTCTTTCAGAGCATAAAGGCCAGCCTCTAGCTGGGCCCTGGGGTCCCCACTGGCAGAATGCAGCCCAGAATTCATGATCAGAGCTGATGAGGGACCGACCACCTTCAGGGAGCACAGGAAATTGATGTGAAATAGTTACTAAACATAGCTCTGAGTTTCCTAAAAGCCAGAGTGAAAAATTAAATAAACAAATCAGAAACTACCAATATTAGCAAAGTGCCCTGGCTACGGGTTGAGGTGAATTAGAGAAGTAGGGGGACTGGAGGAGGGTCACTGGGTCTGCTCCTCAGCTCGTCTCCCAGGGGGATCAGCCATGAGCTCATATCCACTTGCCTCAAAGGACAACTTTGGTTGTTGCTTTCAGGACTCTACCATCAGCCCAAAGCAATCCAGTGAATTCCACCAACTTTAGGGTCCTAATAATAACTATCCTAGAACATGACAAGCTGGGAATATAATTGCTTTAATTAGTAATTAAATGACATCACCACTGGGAAGATTTTATTTTGAGAGCAAAGCTACCCAAGATGCAAAATGGAATTATTTTTGGTCTCTGCCAGGGTCTCCTTGAGGCTGATAGTTCTGAGGTATCTCTGAACATATGAACTATGTCTAACACATGAACACAAACTTTTAAAATTCTATTTAGTTTCCAAATATACTGAGCTTGAACTCTACATCTGATGCCAAGATGGCCCTGTGCTATAACTAGTAATGAATCATTGTCTGTCTTCTTTGCATTACTTTCTTTCTGGTTATTAATTGACAAAATTAGTGTGTTCAACAGGTGTCCCATATGAGCTTTCTCCTCAGAGCCCAGGTCAGGAGCATTCCACCATGATAGACAGGGATGGGACGAGACAAAGGAATGCGTTTCATGTGCAGAAAATCAGAACACAGACTTCTGGCTGGAATGAGAAGAATCCCACTGGACAGTGGGGGTACCGTGAGGCTCACACTGAGTTATCCAGCCAAAAACAAACTCCATGCATTATTACAAAGAAGATAAACAAGGGAGAATGCCACCGTCTCCCTCTCAATTAATGGATAAAGTAGGAGTTGCCATGAAGACAAAAAAAAGGTAGTCACGGGCTACCTGGGCCCTCGTGGAGTCCTGAGTTACCTACCCGCTGATGTTTCCTTGGAAGTATTGCTTTCCTATGAGACTATCTAGCTTAAAGGAAAGGAAAGGGCCACATCAGGAATGCTGAGCTCTCTTGGCTAAGACAGAATTCATGACAAAGGGTGTAGTCAGTGTAGCTCTGGACACTATAGCTGTGTCCTAGGTCACATTAATAGTCACAGTGGAAGTTATACAGAATAAATTCAGATGTTTTTACTCTCAAGAAATGTTCCTAATATATCATTAGCAGTATTAATGTGCTGGATGCCTTTGGTGAGAAAAGGAAAACTGGCATCAGCCGAGGCCATACAATACCCAACATCTCAAAGTCATTCAGAAGATCAAGTGGCCAGAAATAGGCCTCCCAGGCCTGTGGGAGGCAGTGACAGTGGCCGGTGGGCCTGGGAGCGTCAGGACACAGGACCCCAGGAGGTATCAAGTGCCTCCTAAGGGACGTCGGTGACCTGCACCTGGGCCCCGCAGGGAAGGGCCTGAAAGAAGCTGCTTGAGACGCTGCGCGGGCACAAGTAGGTGCTCCATATAGGTCTTCGGAGGCAGCTCACTGTTTGGACTGCGGAATTTTAAAGTGATGAAACCATAGAAGAAATGAGATCCAAAATCCAAGGAATTCTTGGGGAAACCAGCGGTGACGTGCCAAAGCTGTTTACTCTCCTATTTTGAAGGGAATCAGCCCCAGGTCTAACACACAGAAAGCCCTCGAGGACCAGCAGAGGCCTCTTTCTTGGAAAGGGCAGGATTCAAGTAAACCCAGAGGCGGCTTGTGAAACCCAGGGCCTGAGCTGTCATGACACAGCAGCAGAGCCAGCGAGCGACCGCCCTGCCCCGGGGAGAAAACAGACTTCTTTGAAACCAAACCCATTTGTCATCCCACCGGCTGTTTTTCCTTCCCTGCCACTCAGGTTCCAATGACCTTTCAGAAGGCACAGGCCGGCCAGAGAGCAGTCCCTCCCTGGGGCGGAGGGGTCACCTCCAGGAAAACAGCAGATGTGAGCGGAGGGCGGAGCTCTGGGGCCACTCAGCCGCGCTTCTGAGCAAACCTGCGGCCCAGCACTGCGCCAGCTCCTTGGGCGTTGCTTTTCTGACCTCAGAGATGTTTTGGAAGCCACTTAACCGCCTCTCCTCTGGAAGGAGCTCTGTGGACACCATTGTGGTCACGTGCTCACTGAGGACTTGAACTTTCACAGGCTGCACGTGTGCAGGCCCCGCCAGCCCTGCTAGGAAGAGCGCCAGCCGGCGTGGGGTGTTCGCGATTTTCATGAGTTTGAATGTCCCACAAGGCCCTCCTGTAGGTGCCACTCCCTAGGAAGCATTGAGTCCCCCAACCTGAGGCAACCCTCTGGCAGCCGGGGTGCTGAGGAGCGGAATGCTTTGCTTCAGGTCTCAGGATGAGCCCCTCCTTCGCCAGGTTGATTCTCTGCTCATCCTGACACTCCTGACCCAACCCCTGTGGAGAAAGCAAAGAAAGGATGTTTCATGAAAAAAGATAAGAGCAGGACCCAGTCACGTGTGACAGAGATAACAAGCCAGAATCCCACCCGTTCAGAAGATAGCTGTGGCCTGGCCTGGGGGGCTCGGAGACACCAGGAACGCCGCCTCCTTCCACGGGTCCAGGAGCCCGGGGCGCACAGGTGCTGGGCCATTTGAACAGATAGAATAGATTCCACCCACTTCTTTATGGATCCAGGCTCCCTCTTAAAGAAGCGGGGTGTAAATGGCAGCACAGTGGCAAAAGGAGCCTATTTGCAGCTGGGATGGGACCCTCCTCACTAGTCACTGGCCCTGCCAGCTATGTGGGTGATGGACGAGGCTTCAGGACTTTGCAGGGTGGAGGCTCGGCCCAAGTGCGAGCGTTCCCCAGGCCACTGCAGGGCTGTGACTGCATGTAAGGACAGACCCAAACTTTACAGTCTCCCCCGTTTGCCCTACCACCACACTGGCTTTCCCCAGTTGTCCCAGCGTCCCTTTCACAGAGGTTTCACTTTTTGCCCCAGGACCCAATTAAGCGTTTTTCCAGCATTCTTTTGTTTTTTAATTTTTTATTTCTTTTTATTTTAGAGCTGCCCCCACCCGCCACCCTTTGGTTGGTTTGTTTGGTTTGTGTGACATGGAACAGACTCCAGGCTATTTGTCTTCTAGAATGTCTGGCACTCTGGATTTGCCTGATCGTTTCCTCGTTAGTAACGTTTTGGGGAAGAATGCCAGAAAGGTGGATTTGCTGTAGCACATAATTATTCTTTTTGACGGCCGAGCCCATCAGCCCGTGAGTGCTGCCCTGGTTTAGGAAGTTAGATGTTCCAGGAGCAAGCTGTGCCTTCCCCGCTGGCCTCCATCACTTCCATTAGCGGGAAACGCTATTTAGACACCAAGATTTGGGGACCAGATATGCTCCTTAGAACTGAGATGTCATTGCGCCTTGACACTGCTGGGTACTAACTAGGCATGTTCCATTCTGCTGCCTCTCATCCAAACCAGCATCATAGACTGTTCCTCACCCCCTTCCATATATGTGTCTACCCAATCCCTACAGGTCACTGATTCCACTAAATTCTACGTTATCTTTTCTGGGTTTCTCTTGGCACATATATGCAAATATATTCGCATATTCCTCCTTTCTAACAAGATTTTGCACATTAACAACATATCCTCACTTATCGATATATCCTGGAGACTATATATCCATCCTTAAAGACCTTCCTTATTATTTATTTTACTAATGCACATTATTTCATTGATTGTCAATCTATCCCAGGTATTGCCTATCCCATACAGCGTTCCCACCCAAATGTTGTCGAGAAGGAAACATGGGGGTTGACGGAGTGTGCAAAGCAGAAGTTAGAAGAGAGACACGAGGACAGTGACGGGTGGGGATAGGTCAAGTCCAGATAACTTGATGGCTACCTGTGACACGACCCAGGGCACATGTCCTCCCTGGGAAAGGAGTGGCTTCAACAAGACTCAAAGGAGAAGGGGCCGATGATGCCCAAGCAGCCACAGAGCCTCCCTGGAGAGCGTCAGAAGTGGCTGTGCCCGACATGGTCCTACTCAGCAGATTAATCGCTGTGTAGGACACAGTGGGTACCAGATGCATAAAGTCAGTTTGTAACTTAGAACGTCCAAACATTTGTGTAGCACATGCATACAGCTGGCACAGTGACAGATAAGATGACAGTCACCAACGCAGCCCCTTCCTCAGGAGCAGGAATTCCCAGCTCAGGTACTTGCAAATCCTCCGAAGTTCCTTAGGAAATGTAAGAGCGGACCTAAGGAGCTCACAGAGCTTTCATCAGGCTTTGGAAGAAGTTGCTGACTCAGAAGCATTTATTGGAAGGTAAGGAACACTGCTGTGGCGGCCAGGAGACTGTGGAGTGAGCAGATGGCCATGGTCATCACACTGATTGCACACAGTCAACGCATCCCTGCAAATGACTTTCCCAGGCTTCATCCCTCAAAACCACAGATGCGCTTGCATACATTACCTCATGCATCTTCAAACAAGTGTTTATGGTTAGCCCTGTCCCAGAGGAGTCAGTAATAGCCCCAATGCCATGACGTTGGTAACTGGTAGAGCTGGGATTCGCACCCACACCTGCCTCCCTCCAGAGCGACTTGCTGAAGCCCTCTTCAGATGGCTCCTCACCAGTCTGGCCCTGCTGAGGCACCCCAGCCTTCCTGTGTTCCTCACTTAGAGACTAAGAGAGACCACAGTCAGAGAAGAGTGGCTGCAACAGTGTTAGAACTCTCAATCTTAACCCAGCAAAGACCAGCCGATGCCTTTCCAGACTCTCCCTCCTCACAACTTCAGTCAGCACTACCCCCTGCAGCCCATTCTGCCAGCTGGTCAGTCCTCAGCCCACCTGGCTTCAGGGTGGAGCGCTGCTGCCACCCTGTCCTGTCCAGCTCAGGCTCCAGCTCCTCCTGTGACCATGTCACCACCTTTATCCACCTCTGGACACTGGGTCGCCCACTTGGGCCTACTTCAGAATGCCTTGGTACGAGGCTCTTTTCAGTGCTCTGCCCTATGCCCAAGGCTCCTGCCTGGCCTTTGCTTCTGTCTGCTGGCTCATTTCCAGGAGGCCTCCTGCCCTGGACTCCTACCTGGGTCCAGAGCCCTGCTATTGTACCTGCTCCCTCTGGCCGACCCCAATAGACCACCCCACCCTCTGGACAGGGCATGCTTCTTCCAGATGGAATTCCTCCTGGAGCCTCCGCTGGCTCTGCTGGTTCCAACAGCACCTGCAGCTCTGTCTCGGTACATAACGTACTAAGGGCTATGAAGTGAGCTCCTCTCACACAATGCGTCATGCTAGCAATCAAGAAACAAATGCCAAAGCCATGGTGGAGTGCATCACTTTTTAAAGTTTATTCTAAAAGCCTTTTATGAGATGCCCATGTTATGACTTCTTCATCCTGCAGAGGAGAGACTGGGGCATCCCTGCCATCCAGGGACCACCCAGCAGGTCCAGAGTGCCTCATGAATATTGATGAAGATATGTAAATGAGCACCCTTCTTACTGAGGTGCCCAATAGGAATATAATTAATAATGATTGGGAAGAATCCGCTCATTTGAAATTATTATAGCAAAATGTTGTATTCCACTTTCATTTGACTGCATTTTCTTGAAATTGGTTATTTTCCATGGCTTCTCTCTGGAGGGAAGTTAGGAATATTTTCCAGTATTTAATAAGGAATCATCCCCTTCTTGAGAACATCCTGGGTTTTGAAATCTGGTGCCTCGCCTCAGTTGAGCAGATGGGATTTTCCATTAGATCATCTTGGAGGAAATGTGGACTCTGTGTGTCTGTAATCAGCCCTGAAACCCTGCCTCCCGATTGCACGGCTATGCGATTAATTCATCAGCAAATGCGTTTACAGCACGTCCGACATGCCGGGCACAGTTCTAATGCTCAGATAGTAGCTCAAGTGAGGGGTGTTTGCACAAGACACCCGAGGAACAGAAATGTGCCTGGGTCAGAGTCAACTAGAGGAATTGGGGGTCCATATGCAATTTAAAATTTACTAGAAGTAAAAAAAATTTAAATGTTATGCTAACTCCAGCTAAAAAGAGATGTGTACAAAAATGTGGTAATTAGAAGGCAACGGAGGAGGATTGAGAACAAGAGAAGGCAGTACAGACGCCCTTCAGATGGGCACAGAGGAGCGCGGCTCCAGGAAGCACTGCCGGAGGGTGAGGAGGAGGGCTCCCTCAGATGGCCCTGGGGGTGCTTTTGAGAGGGACCATGGAGGAGGCCCGGAGCAGAGGACCATTGTGCCCCACACTCGTGGCAATAAAGAAGCCGCTCACAGACCACTTCCTGCACGCCCAACATTCTTCTCCAAACACATAAAAAATCTTCCTGGAGGTGTCTTTTAACTGCAGGATTTCCTGAGGCTGATAGGATTTGTGGAGAAAGAAAGAACCATGATATGGATGATTTAACCATTGCACACACTTATGCTCACACACACACATGCATACATGTGCACACATACACACACACACAGAAAAAAACTTTACAATCCAATGGTAAAATAATCAAGAATTGAAAATAGTTTTCTCCACCCTAGTGCAAAGGGTCTGCTACATTACTGAGAGCTTGGCCAGCAAGGTAGCCCCAACGAATGCCAGAAAGAGACCCCTAGCCTGTTTCTCAGGGCTCCCCTCCATAAAGCCCAGGCAGGGGGGCAAAGCACTTATTCAGTAGCAGAGTGGAAGGAATATAATCAATACCAGTATGGCCCACACTCTGAGCTGGATGGGCTGTCTCACTCATCTCCATGCCTTCCCCATGGAGACAGGACAGTGAGCATCAGCTTCCTGTGGCTGCTGTAACAAAGTACCACATATCAGGTGGATCAAAACAACAGGGATTGTTTTCTCTCCCAGTTCTGGAAGCCAGAAGCCCAAAATCAAGGTGTGGCAGGGCCACGCTATTGCTAAAGGCTCTAGGGATGTCCTAATCCAAGATAATCTCTTCTCAAGATCCTCAATGAATTACACTGCAAAGACTCAACTTCCAGATCAGACCACACTCACAGGTGAGGGGGTTGGGAGATGGAACTATCTGGGAGGATCACTGCTCAGTGACTGGTGAGGTACCCAGCTGTCAAGAAGTAGGGCCCAGAGCTGTGGTGGAGTGGGAGTGTGTGTTCTAGAGAGAGAGAGACAGACAGCTGAGATTTCTGATGACACTGCAGAGCAAAGCTGGGCACCCAAAATGGCGTGGGTTCCCACCTCCCAGAACCAGTGTGCTCAAGTGGACCTGTCCCTCCACAGAACACAGGGCACCATCCACGATGTGACCTCCAGCAGGTAGCCACCCACCCGGCCAGGGTCTGCGACACTGACACCAGCAACAATGGCCACAGAATGAAAAGGTGTGGCTCTCACAACACACACACTGCTTTTCATGCCCGAATAAGCGAGAACACCTCCCGTGCTGATGAACAAAGACGTGCGGGCAAGGGCCTCACCTGGCGCTCACAAGGCGGCCCTAATTGATGAGGATCGATCATAAATCCTCATTTAACATGAATCGTTGATCAGCGTTTGGGGAATATGTCAGCTGTCACCAGCGCTAGGGATCTACTCCACTGCCTCTGCTGAGTTGAGCCTGATGTTTGGAGAGGAGGCCCAGCAACCAGACTCTGGAAAAATTACAGAAACCTGGGAAGAGACGCCCGAGGTCTCCAGACCACTGATCCAAGACCGGAGGAATTACAGCAGGAAACATGACGAGAGCAGGACAGGCGCGTCAGAGCCACTTAGAAGGAGAGGGAAGTGGGAGAGATGAGAAATTCGGAAAGTTAATTAACCTGCCAAGCTTATAACCCTTCGCCTGCATTTAGGGCTGAGAAGAGAACGATAGAGAAACAAAGGAGAGCCATTTCTGGGGTGCGAACAGCACGGAGAAGCCGTCCATCCAATCCTAACACCAATGTGGGGACACAGGGCCAGAGAAATCAGAGCGGAAAGCCACCCTGGTCCTCAGCCCGGGCTGCCGTTACACATTGTCCTGATCAGCTCCCCTATAGTCCCCCGAAGCCAAGTTCCCTCCTGGCTTCACTCAACATCAGCCGAGGTCTTCGCTGCCTCTGCAACCAGCAGGAGGTCATCGCGTGTGTTGGTGTGGATCTCCACATGGTGCGGGTTAGAGACGCCCAGGCTGAGTGGTGTCCAACAGACCTTAGGGATCAGTTAAAGTGGTGCAGCTTCTTCTGCAAAGACACCCAAGCATGAAAGAGCAGAGAGCCCAGAGAGGGGTCTCAAAGGATTGGAGTCAGCTCAGGCCCTGTGAGATGAATGCTTCAGTGGCAAAGCCATGGTGACAGCAAAGCCTGGCATTGATTGAACCCGGTGCCGCTGGTGTCCTTGCATCTTCGTAGAGCGTGTTAGTTCCCCACCACTGATGCCCCGTGCATCTTGTTCCTACCTATTTCTTATGCTCATGCTGTAGGACCTGCTTTCTGGACCTAAGACTCCTCCTTCCCCGCCACCACTCACAGACCCATGACCCACACGCACTCAGCCCCAGGCGCACACGCCCAGCTCCTTCCACTGTCCAAACACTCGTTCCTCTGGCTCCTCGCCCCTGGAAACCTGCTCTTCACCTGTAGGTCCTGGCGGGGTTACTGCCCGCTACCAAGTAGGGCGAGTGTCACCTCCCCTCAGGTCTCAGCCCGGCCCCCAATCCCCACATCATTCCTCTTGTCTTCTAACTTCTTAAAGCGTCCACTCCTTTTCTCCCAGCTGCCCCACCCTCGTTGAGGGTGCTGTGGGTTCACCTCCTGTGCTGACTTGCACTGTAAACTCCTGCCTGCTCTCCCACCACCCACTTCCCATCAAATCCCTCCTCCACGTGGTACCTTCACGAGACTCACTGGCCTTCTCCAGTCCCATCTCCAGGCTGTGTCTCAGAAATGCAAAACCTCCACAGATCCCAAGCACCCCGCAGCCTCGGGGCTCCACACCTGCTCATCTGCTGATTGCCCCCCTGCACTGCTCACCACCTGCCTGACCAGCTTGTGTTCACCCTTCAAAACCCCTCAGGCATCTTACCTATAAAACCTTCTCTGAGGCTCCCACCCCATAAGATGAGTTCATTTATGCCCCCCTTGACCCTGCCTGCCCCTCTCAGCCATTGGGCACTCCCCAGGCCCACAGGCCATCCTCGTTTGTAATTGCCTTCGTGTGCCTCCATCCCTCCTATACCAGGTCCACAGAGCCTGCCGGTCTCTTGGCCCCGAGTTATGGGGTCAACAACCTCCACCTCTCCTCGAGGACACATCATGTTAAGAGCACGTACCTTTGAGAGGATGTGATGAGAAGGGCGCTTTAGCTCCGTGGGGTCCCCCCACACCCTACAGCCCAGCCTCACCATGAGAACAACAGCAGAAACCCCAAACTGAAGGACATGCTGAAAAACCCCTGACAGGATTCTGAAAGCCCCTCCAAAGGCAAACGGGAACAGCGCAATGGGAACTCCCGGAGTCTGAGCCCGTCTCACGGCTGAAGTTAGATTTCTGTACTGCCAGAGTCCTGTGTGAGGACTCGCTGACCAGTGTTGGAGGTGAAGCGTCGTCACCAGCTGTGTCCCCTCCAGCCCACCTGCCCAGGCACAATGTCTGATGCTAATAGAGAGCCTCCGAAAGTCGCTCGCCCACTAAAACTGCCCAGCGCTGGTCCCTGTCCTGGGAAGGAATGCTGAGCGCTCGCCTAGTCAACAACACCCTGCGAGCTGGCCCTGCCCATCTCCAACTGTCTTTTGCTCCTCCCTGTTCTCACAGACCCCTTACCCCCAAACTCTACCTCTGTTGCCTACCCATCCACCACCCCGCACACTGGCTCCTTCTGCCCCATCAAGTCCCTCTCACGGATCCTCCTCAGGGCCGCTGCCTGGCCACCAGGGGTAGCAGGTGCCCTCAGTGTGGATTCTGTCGCAGCCTTTACCATAGTCACTTGGGATTTTTCGCTCTGACTGCCTCCCGACCTATGAGCCTGAGAGAGCAGGATCACACTTGCGCCGTGCACAGCAGCAGGTCCGGGCTCAGGACCACGCACTGGACAGATGGAAGTGGCACACGTGGCCTTACAATCAGGGAGGAACTGGGCAGACTGGTGCCTGAGAGACAAGGATCCGAAGCAGAACTTTCAGAAAGTGCTAGACGTCCCTGCAAACGGCAGATAAAGGCTCCACGTCATCGGGCCGCAGGATGAAATGAGATAGGGTGTTCGAAGGGCAAGCGCGGTGTCTGGCACGGAGCAGATGCTCATTATCCCCTGGTGTTTTAAAGATATGGTTAAGCCAACAGTGCAGGCTGTTTAAACCCATTCCCAAACCAACTCATGGCTATCACTCCTCAATACGTGCAAAAACAGGGCCCGTTTTATCTCGGCCGTAAGTCATACAGGACAGCCCATTTACAAAAATGTTAACTTGTTACCTTTCCCACATATCTTGAGTTCCAAAAAGATTCTAACAATGTGCTTTGAAGCAAAATTCCCTTTGGGGGCGGTAAAGCATAAAAGGTGAATTTTAAAACTCTGCTCAGAGGTGAGGGCCCCCGAATTCAGTGTGTTTGTCTGTAAAAGCTGCGATCAAAAGAAAACTCCAAAGGGAAGAAGAATTTGAACAGAAAACTACAGGGAGAAAATCAATCAATGGCACTCAGCCTTCAGTTCAGTTTTGGCTTATAAATTTCCCCTGACTACACTTTAAAAAAAAAAAAAACCCTTTTCTTAGTGACAATTGGGACACTTGGAAACAAAGAAATAAAATAATGGGGAAAGTGTAATTTATTGTGGTCAAGACTAATGTCTGTCAATGAAAACAATACACAAAAAGGGAGAGAGAGACAAAACCCTCAAGACAATGGGGTGGAGCGAGGGCTTGAATGAGAACGCAGCCTGTCCAGTAAAGCAAGTGGAGTCTCATAGCTATTTGCCCCCAAAAGGAGCATGTAACGGTGGTGAGAACGTGGCCCACTGGAGAGCAGTGTCACGGCCGATGTTGGGGTGCTGGGGAGTCCTTGATGGATGTTCACCATGTCAAGGGCCATTGTGCACAGAATAAAGGGACATCTGGTGGACTCCCTCTGCCTCCCAGTCCACTGAGGGCTCTCGGGGGCAGCTGGGGCACTGCCCCGGCTGGTCACTTTCTATGTAAAGCCTGAGCTGTGTTCCCTGAGCAGAGTCGGGGTGCAGATGGCGGGAACAGAAGAAACATTGGGGCCCTTGCTCCTAACCCTTCAGGCTGCTGGTGAACACTGGGAGCTCCTCACCGAAGCCTGGGACACACTAGGCTGCCTGACCTCTGACCTCGGAGGTTCAAAGACTCGCTCCCCCGCCCAGCAACACTGGCTAGGAAAGTACCTAAGATAGTGCTATCTCCAGACAGCCCACCCCAGACCTAGCAGAACAGCCTCCCTGTGTCGGGCTCTGAGTCACCAGAAAATGCACCCGGCTAGGCTGAGGTCCATCGGGGGTGGGGGAACCCAGTGGGCTGGACTCAGGGGCGGGAAGGCAGGTCACCACTGGGCAATGGGCTGCAGCCACTTCCCTGGGCAGTTAGGGCAGGTTGAAAGTCAGGCAGGCTCAGCAGAGCAGGCCACAGCTTTAGTCAAAAGCACCCAACTTCTGCTGGCCTAAGTGTTGCGGGGTGAATGGTGGCTCCCCCTAAAGGTGTGTCCACAACCCAGAAGCTGGGAATGGGACTTGATTTGGAAAGGCTTTGGGTGATGATCAAGTTAGATCCACTGGGTTATCTGGGCGGGCCCTGAGTCCAATGACCAGTGTCCTTGCAAGAGGGCAGGCACAGGGGAAGGAGGCGAAGGCCGTGTGGAGGCAGAGGAGAGATTGGAGTGATGTGGCTACAAGCCAAGGGGCACCTGGAGCCACCAGATGCTGGATGAGGCGAGGAACAGGATCTCCCCTAGGACCTCAGGAAGGAGCACAGCCCTGCTGACACCTGGATTTCGGACTTCTAGCCTCCAGAGGTGAGAGAACACATTTCTGTTGTTCTCAGCTGCCCCATCTGTGGAATTTATTATTGAATCCCCAGGAAATAGCACACGCCATTTCTTTAAGTCAAACCAGACTCAAAAGGGGATCAATTGCTGGGAGTTGGTGCACTTGGCACCCAGCCCCTCCTGCAGCCCCTCCACAGCAGCCGCCAGGAGCCTCTCAGAGCTGAGCGATCTTGTGCACAGGAGAGGACATACTGGCCTCTACAGAGATGAGAGTGAGACAGAAGCAGAGGCAGATGAGATATCCAAATGCCGTCTTCCCACCCCACCCACCCAAGTCTGTCAGCATCCACAGGTTGGAAACGGAGGGAGGGCAAGGAGGGGGGCCCAGAAAGAGGACCTCAGGATCTGCTCTGATCTGGAAATGGGTCTTTCCAGATGTAATTAGTTAAATTAAGATGTGGTCATATCAGGTTATGGTGGGGACAGACACACAGGGAGAGGTCCCATGACAATAGAGACAGAGATTGGGGTTATGCAGGCTCCCCCTCCTGAACCTGGCATCGGGGATGAGACCAGCTCCAACCCTGTGCAGCCCTGCCCCCACCCCACACAGGGAAGGGGAAGACCGGCCATACACATGGACAGGTGCACACCCTCCTGAAGCAGGTGCAGCTGTGGGGTGTGGAGGCCACACCAGGAAGGAGCAGAACCCACAGCAGTTCTGAACATCCCTCCCAACCCTCCCAGCATCATGAGCTGGTCCTTGGGCAGCTCCCCCAGGCCCCACTGCACCCCCCCTACACACACACAGCTCTCATAGAAAGGGGGAAGCCCAGCGCAGATGGAGACAGTGTGTCCAGGGACAGACTTGCGCTCAGCAGATGGGAAATAACATAAAAATCAGCGAGGAAAGTTCACACCAACTGATCCAATCTTCTTGTAAGCGTGCCACTCTGTGGAGGGCCTTCCTATGATCCAAGGCGTTTGTGGATCCCAGAGTCAGGTTCCACCTAGTCTGCACAGGAGGAGTTTGCCACCCATTCGCTGAAGTGCCCACCCGACCTCGGAGGAGGCGGGTGACCGAGGGCCTAGCTTGGCTGGTGGCCGATCTGACCTAGGGGCTGTGGCCCCTGCACGGCATAGCTCCCGCCCTGATCACCAGGCAGGGACCTTCAGGGACAGGCTTGCTCCCGGGAAACATGGGGACAGGGAGACACCGGCCTCTCTCCTGGGCCTTTCTTGGGTTGGTTAGCTAAATGGCTTTCTCTCTGTGACTTCAGACTGAACATCAGGGAGGAAAACCACAGCAGGGCGTGTGGGGATGTCCATTACACCTGTTTTGAGACTCAAAGACATGAAATCATTTTATTGAGGTCACAAGATGAGGCCAGCTTCACACCTGGGTCTCCCGAGTCCTGTTACATCAGTCAGTCATGTCACATATTCATCAGAGGCCGACGTGAGCTAGGCACGGCTTCCCACGGGGGATCCTGCAGTGTGTGGAGGCCGCCCTATGCGGGGGCGGCACTGAGGACACAGGCACGTGGTCACAGGCACGAGGTCACATGGAGGTGAGGAGGCACAGCAGGGGCGGGGCATCCAGGCCATCCTTCAACGCTCTGTCAGCCACACAAGGGTCTCAAACACTCGTTAAGCTATAGGAAACCTTTCTCTGACCCCAAAAAGCCCACATCAAATTGCAATAAATAAAGCTGAGCCAAGGACGGGTCTCTGGTTGAGTCAGGAAAAGGGAGGGTCCACTCAGTGGCCTGTCCTTGTACCCCAGCCCATCCCTCACCCCTGCCCTTGAGGCCCATCGTGAAACACGGGAGACCCATGGGCCCCAGAGGAAAGTCAGTCTGCTGGCCGGGACCCTGGGCCCAAGGGCATCAGGGCACTTGCCTCCATGGCCCACCCTCAGATCAGCTGCCCACGGAGAGCCCAGCCAGGCTGAGCTGGAGGCTGGCAATGTCCAGGACCTGCCACCTTGCAGCTTCCGCCTTTGGGAGCTGGCCAGGTTCCCTAAGTGACCCCTAAGGACTGCCCCTCGTTTCTGCCCACTCTGAGGTACTTTCCTTTTGAGAGGAAGGCGCTGGGAACCTGGCACCTCGAAGGCACTCTCCTGGAAACCGATGACGGAGACAAATGGCCCTCTTGTCTCAAAGGCTCAGCCGTACCCAGCGGCGAGCACCCAGGCCATGGCACATTAGTGGGGTCCTGAGAAAAGGGGGCTGCTGGGGCCCCTCTCCTCCGGGCCTTTATTCACCCGTCCATGCTCTGTCCTCAGTTGAGAGGAATCCAATCAAGGGCCAAAGAGGTGGTTTCTGAGCCATGGACAGGGTTCCCTCGGAACTTAAGAGAAGTCTTTGATTCAGTGTGTGCTGGGCTGAGTGTGGGGTGGAATGCTGCAATGAGGGGTGCCAGCTAGGGGGGCCCGGGAACTCACAGTTCCACCCTAGACCTGCCGTCTCCAGGGAGAGGCCCAGCCGCTCCAAGACTCCTCCACCTGCTCTGCTCCCTCATGGTGTTTAAGTGCTCTAATCCTCGTGCTGGCTTCCTGCTTCCTTCCTGCTCTCCTCCCTACGAGTTTTATTATGGCTGCCAGCTCCCTTCCTGAAGGCTCTAAGTGCTCACTCCAGAATGGCCGAGGAATTGGATTAAAAAGCTGGAAATTATTAAAGGGAAATCAGCGTCAGGAAGCCTGTCTGCGATCGGTTCCCTGATTAATAACAAATGGTCAGGATGCTGTTGACAACCCCAGTCACAGACACAGCAACACAGAGGAAAGGTGTCTGTCCCACTGCCAGCACAGTGGACACCGGTACTGGGCTCCACCCACCTGGACAGCCTCGTCCCCACCTGAAGGACACAGGTGTCCTTTCTCGCTGTGATCCCCCTCACTCACTGCCCCTCATCTGGACCCCTAGCTCTTCAAGCCACACCCCTGATCCTGAACACTAGGACTCATCATGGCACAGCCCATCCAGTGTGAGTGGCCCCTGGCGTGGCACCTCTTGGTTCCCTGAGTATGCACTGGCCTTCCTCAACACACAACCCCTCCACCTGGGCTCCTTAGGCACAGGAAAACCTACCTGTGCATGGCACACGGCAAGCTTGTCTTGGACCCCTGCCCCACCCAACATTTCTAATGAGGAACTCCCCCACCCAGGCTGCCTCCCCTGGGGCCCTGGGACCTCCCTGCAGATAAGAGGCTATGGCTGCCTTAAGCTTTGCGCCCTGGGAGCTGCACCAACCACTGATGCTGATCCTGGAATGTCCCAATGACATCCTGGGAGGCATCTCAAGCTTCAGTCTCACTCCGGATGTCAGCACCATAAATCCACCACGCTCCCTCTTACCTCCTGAGCACAAGAAGGCCATGTCCCTGGAATAGGGCAGGACATTGTCAGCATAGGAACCTGTCTGAGGCCAAAACCACCCAGAAGACATTCAGGGTAAAGCTGGAGAGCTCGCCCAGGTTCTATTTCCAGCAGGCGCACCTGCCGCCGGTAGGAAAGGCTCAACCTGAGAGACGAGAAGCTGATCAGCTCCCCTTGTCCGCATGTCTCCTCCTCCTCCAAACATCTCCCATCTCTCAGGAAGGTTTCTGGGTCCTGGATGTGCCACTGCTCCCCAGAACCTGCTCTCACCTACACCAAGCAGAGGGGCAGCGGGCTGTGAAGCCAAGTGGTGAATCCCAAAAATGGAGAACAGGGCCCTTGCTCAGGTGCCAGGAAGGTCCTCATGGGTCAGGAACCTTTGTGGGTCAGGGCTCATCTATGGAGGTTTCCCACATCAGCTCATCAATAGTATGTGGACTAACTGAGTCTCAGAGCTAGTTGCTGAACCCCACTTTACATATAAAATTCCTCCACACTACCCTCTTGGATGCCTGTTGTGGGACCTCATCACCACTGCTTCACTTTAGGTGCTATGACCTCCGGCTCCTCGCCCAGGACCTCTGGTCTGGAAGCATATAGAACACGTCCAGCCCACATCCACATGTCCCACCGCCAGTCAGTTCTCATTCCCTGACCAGCGCTGCCCGTCAGCTTGAGCACACCCAGCCTGTCCCTACTCCTCTCAAAGTCCAGAGTGGTACCCAGGGCCACACTGCTAACGTGATCTGACCAGGGCCTGACTCACTCTGTATTCACAGCTGCTGACATTCACAGGTCATTTCCAGATGAACTGTTGCTTAATCAATCCCTTCCCAACTGTCCTTCACCAGTCGGGCTCTTCTGTACCTCAGAGCAAGACTTTAAAATAACCACTGTCATCTGTCTACAGAGATATTTGAGTATCTTATAATAAGCAGACATAGTAGAAACAATACACAGCACAGGCAAAATGGAGAAGCTGCAAGTTTATCGAAGAAAGGCGGAGCTAATTTCTCCAGGACCCTGAGATATGATGGTGGTTATGTTTGAACAAGCTTTCCCCAGAGCTTCCTGGAAGACAATGCAAAAAGGGAAACATGATGGATTTCCCGACAGGTGAAAGGAAGCACACTGGGCCTTGAGTCAAAACCAACGTTTTCCCGGCAGCAATTCAAGAAGGAATGTGTGTCGGTGTTTTCTTATGTAAGTGCCAGTAGATAACACAACAGGAAAAGTAGGCCACAGTGGGGTCCTTCAGGTTGTCATGACGAGGCACGGAGAGAAGTCGTCTGGCGCTCACAATGGGAGGCAGAGGCAGCCCCGTCTCGACCACATGTCAGCACCTTCGGTTTGGCGCATGATCCAGTCCATGGGGTCTTTTTGGATCCAAAGTTGGTTCTGGCAAAGTACTTGTCACACACAGCCATGGAAAATTTAATCAATGGGTCACCCAACTTTGCACCCAGTGATGGACGCCAGGGTGGAGCAGAGGGGAAGAAGGCAGGTCCAGAAGGCATCACCCTGCATGACTTTGAGCAGAAGGTGTGGGCTCTGAATCCAGCTGGAGCAGTCTCACAAGGACCAGCATGTCTACAGTCAAGAATAAAGCAGGCCCAGGTGGTAACAGCCACCTGGGAGAAGGGGGGTGCCACAGGGGGCCAAGAGCAGAGGCCAAGGCACAGTCAACTCCTCCACCCTCAGCGTCAAGCAGTGGCTGAGCGGACAACAGGCTGAGCTCCCAGCAGCCTGGGCACTCGAGCTGAGGCCTCAGGGCCCCAACCCAAGGCCCTTAGATCTTCTTAGATCCTTGAAGGTTATATTTTTTAATCCTTTTTTTCTCACTTTCACTCTGCCTCAATAAGAATGAGGGGAGAGGCCCTTCTCCCAAGGCCTCCCTTGTCCGGGTGGCCCCTGGACAGCCCTCCCACCCCCACTACCAGGATAAAGCTCCCGGAGGCCTCCGTGGTGACTCCCTAGAGATGAACTGCCATTCTAGACAAATGATGGCCCTGCTAGGACAGAGGTGCCTCCCCCATCCTGAGTCCTCCGGACTCCAAGCAGGAACCTGCTTTCTGCCGAGGAGCTCAGGGACAGCAAGCGCCCCTGTGAGCCCCCCGGCGTGCTGCTGGCAGCTCCCACCAGTGCCTGTCCTCCAGTCTTGTCCATGTCTGAGCACCTACTGGGTGCTGGGTATCAGAGTCCCCTGAGGCTGCACACGTGGCAGAAAGAGCCCAGGTTCTGATCTGGGTTCCCACCACGTACATCCCCTTTCCCACCTGTGCCCTGTGCCCACCCCAACCCCTCTACACTCAGCTCACATTTGCAGGATGGGGTGTTGTGCTTCCCCCTCAGGCCTGTTGTGTGGTGAGGTCCCACTGGGAATGTCCTGCCACAATCCTATCATGCGTTCCATGCAAGAGGTGGCAGCTAGCGTTTCAGTTATGAATATAAATCGGGCTGCTTCCAGAGGAGGAACACTCCCCTCACTACTCCTCAATGTGTGGACTGTGGGGGGTCACAATTCAGTCCAGAGCACACTCTATAAATAAGGGCCTCAAAGGCTGTCCTCTCCCTCTGTGCTCTCTGCTTAGCAATGGTCCCCGTAGGACTGCAGGGCAGCCGGACACACCCCATCCTCCCAGCCTCCAGCCTCTGTCACCCACCTGTCCCCCTGTCCCATGCTGCCATGCTGCTCTTTGTTCAAATATCTTTGCTGTCATCCTGTGACTTACTGGAGCGGGGGATGGAGGGAGGAAAGCGGGGGGAAGAGTTGTAGCTTTTCACTGTCTGTCTCCACCTTCCCTCCCTCCCCTCACCTCTCTGCCCAGCCCACCAGGGGCCCTGAACTGACAGCTGAACAAACCTTCAGGCTGGGTTTGGCTGCTGTCTCCCTCCCATGGGCCTAGTGCTCCACTCACCCCTTCTCCACCTGGGAAACTAAACTGCTCAGCTTCCATCAAGCTGCCCCCGACGCCCACCCGTGGGAGGCTTCTGGGTCGATGTGTGCCCACCCGAGTGCTGTGTGCAGACCGTGTCAGTCTCACGGAGCCCAAGGAAGGCTGCTTGCATGCTTGTCACCCACCAACTCCAGCTGAGAGTCCGGGCCCTCCTCATCTTTGAATTCACAGTGCCTGGCACACAGCAGACACCCCAGGAACTGGATATATGCATGAATGACCCATTCAGTGAACGTACTTACAGCCTGGGGTCTCTTCTGCTTAGAGAAAATGGTCTTACAGAGATCTCATATTGCACTAACTTGCAGGCTCTGAAAAATAAATAACTTCCTCAGAATTCTAAGAAATCTGATACCAAAGTGCTTAATAGGAGGCCGACGTGGGCATGTGTCTGACTGGGCAGAAAAATTCATGGAGCTCTGAGGCCTACAGCATCCGGGGGTCTGTGCACTCTGCAAAGCCCTGGACACCTCTGAGGAAGCCAGCACCCTCACTCTTCCCAGCCCACCCCAGCAGCAATTTAGGGAAATGCCAAACATTTCACTCCACGTCTGTTTTGCAAGCAGAGATAACGAAATGTGAAGGGCCCACAGCTCCTGTGAATAAATAGTGATAAACAGTAGGAAAGATGGCCAGGAGCTCACCCCGAGTTTCCAGACCTGCCCTTGGCCTTGGGTCACGGCTGGAAAGCAGGGGCATTTTGGTTCTGCCTCAGAAATAGGAAAGATTTCTGAATAATAGTGCTTTGCTTGTTGGCATGGATTCTGTTCCTTGGCTTATAGAAATGACGCTCAGTGCTTTTAAGTCTCCCATCTTCTCCTTCAGAAAGTGGGACAAAACCCAAATCCTCAGATCTTGCAGCATTCTCACTTCTGCCTGCCAAATCCCGATCAGTATGCTGGTCCACATGCCTTCACCTTTTCTCTGGGTTCAATGCAACCTTACACAAAGCTCCACTCTGACCAAGGCCGGAACCTCGGAAACAGAGCAGGTGGCGGGCTGCCCTGCGGGGCCAGTCTCATTTCTGGTTTAGGTCACGCCCAGCCCGTATCTCAGCTTCCCACGGAGATTTACCGAGCCCGGCCTTGGGAAGATGCTGACCCAGGACCATCCTTTCCTCAGTCAGTAGCGACACCCTCATTCATTCATTCACCCATCAATAAATCCTTATAGAGCCTCCCCCATATGCCAGGCACAGAGGACACTACAGAAGCCTGAACTTCCTCCACCCTGGCCACTACCTTCTCCCTCCAACATCCCCACTCTCCCAGGCTGCTGGTCACCAGGTGGTCATAGATCCTCTGAACTTGAGTTCTTTCTTCTTCCTCTTTCTCTACCTCCACTTTCCTCCCTTCAAACATGTGCTGCCTCCAATATAATGTACCACCACCCCCAGTCCCTGTGACCTGAGAATGTTTTCTTGTAGCAAAACAAACTTTGCAAACAGGATTAAGATAGAGAAATTGAAGGAGGGAGATCAGAGCACAGAAGAGAGAATGTGATGTCTGGGACAAAAGCAGAGGTTGGAGTGATGTGCTTTGAAGGTGGAGGAAGGGGCCACAAGCCAAGGAATGTGGGCACCTCTAGACACTGAAAAGGTTGGGAAACAGGTGATATAAAGCTTCCAGAAAAAACCATCTCTGCCCACCTGGACTTCAGCCAATGAAACTGAGTTTGACCTCCAGAACTTTAAGATGAAAAAATGTGTGTTGTTTTAACCCGTTTGTAGGAACTTGTTACAGAGGCCATGGAAAACTGCACAAGTGGGAAGAGGCATGTAAAGTTTGGCGCTTAGTATCCAGGCCTGTAGGGAACATCCCAGACCATTTAATATTTCTCCGGACTTGCGATGTTCACCAATTCACTAACTGGGCAAACTATGGAGCATGTCTGAGTTGTGCATGGTGCCCCATTAAGAATGGAGAGGACACAAACAGCCGGGTGCCTCCCTGCCAGAGGCTGCTTGCACACATCCAGCGACAGGGAGCTCACTCTCCTCTGAGAACTCCCATTTTATCCTGGGACAGCTCTTGCTGCTAGACAGTTCATTCTTTGAATAGCACAGGGTGCGCTGAAAATTACTTCTTCCAAACAGTTCTCAGAAAGTGAGCTGCCCGAAGATGAACGAGATAACCAGGTCTTTTTCTGCACCTTCGTCCCCCATTCTACACATTTGTGAACGTAGCCTGCAGCTAAATAACTCCCCTTTCAATCCATTACATCCCCTTCCAAGATCCTGGTCTCTTATCTGCATCATTCAGACACATTTTCCCTGTACCTATGTGATGGATATTTTTGACACCAAGCCAATTTTGCTTATGAAATTCTGTTTTTTACATGTTACCTAGTATCCCCCTGACTATGTCATCCAGCACACTCATAGACTTTCCAGCTTTATGTCAGCAGAAGAGTCTTTCTTCCATTATTTCGTGGAAGTAAAAACCTCAACCACATCTCTATGCAGATCCCTCTGAGCGCACATCTCCCGATGCCCAAGCCTGCCCAGCTACAGGCCCCTGGACACACATTTGAACGTCTGGCAACCCAGCACCTGCCACCACCCTCATCATCTGTGTTCTCGAGGCAGCGCCAGCTCATCGCCAAGCAAGAAGTGGTTAACACATCCCCTCGCCCTGGTCTTCCTGCAGACCCAGACCTCAGGCCTCCGCTGTGTACATTCCATGAGCTTTACAGTACCAGGCAAAACCCTCCCAGAGGGATTCCACGGACGATGCAAGGAGCAAAGAGCGTGCTAATCAGGATACCGGCCCGCAGCAGAGATCGGAGAAGCCTCCCTTATCAGTCTGGGAACTGCAGCTGCCGTCTAACACTCACGCTAATCCAGGGACAGAGAACAGATCTCGGTAATGAGGGCACGCCACGGGCTAGAGACACAGAGCAGGGTAACTGGGGAGCTAAGTTTGGGGGGATTGAAAGAGGGCACTCAGAATGTAAGAGGGGGTGGCTTGTACTCACAGGCCTCTGAGCATCCTTCCCAACTCCCCAGTGAGGCCCATTCTGCAGCTTTGGGCTGGGCAGCACTTTGCTCACACCCGGCCCCAGCACAGGAATAGAGACGAATGCAAACTTGGTGTGAAAAATAGGGGAGTTCTCCGTCATTCCCACCACAACCCTCCCGCTGCTCAGAAATAATCATCAATAATAATTTGTGGTTTGTTTTTCCAGCCTTTTGCTGAGCTGGACGCACATAAAGCTATTGACACATGTGAGTGCGTTAGAAATCTATATTTGGGGGGGGTTCTTGCAGTTTGGTTTATCCCATCAACATCAGGACTTGGGTCTCCTGTTGTCTCTGATGTAAACGAACTTCACTTTTTCATGGCAGCAGGGCACTCTGCTGTGGAGACACACCTGTTTGTGTCGCTGTCCCTTTCATGGTGCCTGTCGTGGTTGTTTCCACCTATTTAGCATACGAACGGTGTGTCCCTGAATCTTTGTTGACCAGCCACTTCTGTAATCATGTGTGGAGGCTGGTCTCCACTCCTTTCCCTGATTCAGATCCCAACCTTCACCCATGAGCAACTCAGGGAACAGCACGCCATTCCCGGAACAGGCTCTGAGGCTTCCCCACCTTGACGTGGCCCCAGTGGTCCTATGAGATACGCTCTGCATGGCCCCTCAGTCACTCACCAGGCCTCCCCCTCCCTCTACCAAAGCCTCGCTGCATCTTCCCAGGCAGAGTGTGCAGTTCACTGTCTGGAGAGCCCTCTTCATGTTATCACCCTCCTTCTGCATCCCAGCCCCTGGCATGTGCCAGAATATAGTGCAAATACAGTAAACAGTTGTT
Organism: Murina feae; assembly: GCA_004026665.1. NCBI lineage: Eukaryota > Metazoa > Chordata > Mammalia > Chiroptera > Vespertilionidae > Murina > Murina feae. The sequence continues at coordinate 89,572 of PVJC01000614.1, read as the reverse complement.
GGCTGGGCCCAAGAACAAAAGGCACTCGTGTGAAATGTGGCAAATGTGGGTGCCTCTTGTGGTCCACGCCCACCCACAGGTAGCACCTGACTCACCACTGCAATAGGCCTCAAGGCCTACGTGTTTGTGTTTCCTGAGTCATTATCAGCCACCCCCGGATGCCAAGCACCCATCTGTCAACATTCCATTCAGGTGAAGCTCTGGGTGGTGAAGGAGGAAGAAAAGAGACCACCCTGTGCCAGGAGCCAGGCAGAGCCTTCGGGGCATTATCTCACTCATCCTCCATCAGGAATTACCTGAGGTGCTGAACTTCGTGTGCACCTGCACTGTGCTGAATAGCGTCCCTCGAAGTGTGAGGCCACCTAGACCCTGCGAATGTGATCTTATCTGGAAATAGTCTTGGGCAATGTGATCAAGTTAAGTCTAGGTCATTCTGGATTAGGCTGGGTGGTCAGTTTATGGATTGAATGATTGTGTCCCCCAAATGCACATATTGAAACCGTAATGCCAATGAGGTAATGTTTGGAGGCAAACAGGTCATGAGGGTGGAGCCCTCGTGAATTTTATTAGTGCCCTTGTAAGAAGATCTGGAGAGCCATGGAGCGCTCTCTCTGCCCCGGGAGGATAAAATGAGAAGTAGGTGGTCTGCAACCTGGCCACAGAGGGACCCCATCTCAGACTTCCAGTCTCTCAACCATGAGAAATAAGTTCCTGCTGAGTGTAAGCCACCCAGCCTATGGTGCTCTGTTACAGCAGCTCATACTAGGACAGCTCATTCTTGTCCTTACAAGAAGAGAAGAGATGCATGGGACAGACCACGTGTCCAGAGGCAGAGGTTGGAGTGCAGCCTCAGGCCGAGGACACCAGGGTTGCCAGATACCCCCTGAAGCTGGGAGAGGCCACAAAGGATCCCTTACAGGTCTCAGAGGGCACATGGCCTGTGATACTGTAGCAGACAGTTAGGTGGGCAAGAGCAGAGCAAGAACGATGGACCAGGTGCAGAAGGTCACCAGGGAGGGAAACCCCAGATGCTAGCAAGGGGCAAAACTGTAGGCCCTTGCACCTCCACTCCTTTAAGTAGCCCTGCAGAGAACATGTAGGCCTCAGCTGTGTTTCAGCTCCAGGCCCAGAAAAGCAGCAAAACCAGGTGGCTGACTGGGGGCCATCTGTGATGACTAATGACCCACCCCTGGGGCTGACCAATCAGTGGAGACCATGACCCTGAGAAGACACAGGAAAGCTGCTGAATATTCTATTGAGACCTTGCCCTGAGGCCTCAGGTAAAATCCCTTAGCCTGGAGGACCAACCCTGCTTTCTCTATGGAATGGGCCCAGTGCTTTTCCCCACCCCCTTCTTTTCTGGGGCTCTCTCTCTCTCCTCCCCTCTTTCTTCCCTCAAGGCATATATACCCCTCTCTCCCTTCTCCCTCTCCCTTCCTCTCCACCTCCCTCCCTCCCCTAAGCTCCAAGGGCTCTTCTTTTGCTATAACTTGTTTCCTGAGCCCATTTCTTCTACGGCTCACTTCTTCTACCTCTGTGACTTTCTAAATAAACTTTCTCTTAAAGTTTGAGTCTTGGCTCTGAATTCTCTCAGCCAGCACTCAGAGACTGGGTTGCTGGACTAAGGCTAACACCTGGCGCCTTGCTCCTCTGCTAATAGCACCTGGATTCCAGCGGTCCAGCCTCCAGAGCTGTGAGATCCTTCGTTTTGTTCTAAGCCACCCAGTGTGGGGCACTTGATCACAGCCGTCTTAGGACACGAATCCGCCTTCTTTCCTTCCTTCCTTCTTTCCTTATGATGTGAAGTGAGGGAGCCCAGTTACACACAATCCTCTCCTGAGGCCGACGTTGCACACCTCGGAGAGGCCATGGGACCAGAGCCAGCTCCGAGCCGCAGAGCCCAGCGCACGTGAGCACTGGCTGTCTGGTTCAGAGGCTGTCTCTCTCCTTCCACAGGCTCTCCCCACCGAAAAGCTGACTTTTATTTGTTAGGCAGGTCACTCTCACTTGGACACAGGGATGTTTGCCGGTGACTGCAGACCTTACTGTGTCCAGACCCACTCTGGTCCCACCCAGGCCTCTGCCAGGTATGGAGGGCAGCAAAGGCTGCTGAGCTGGGTGCATGGGGGAGGGGCCCACAGCACAGTCCCAGCAGAGTTCACTTAAAAACCCAAGTTCAGGGATAAAATGATTAAGGATTTCAAGGTGGAGGCCCTTCTGAGCATAAGCATGTATTGAGTCTGCTGTGTGCCAGGCTCCGCAGCTTAAAAACCTCGCATCCCATTTCCACGGGCCCTGGGATAGGCAAATGGTGTGATTTTTTTTTAATTTAAATTCTTTATTGTTGATGATTTTTTTTCCCCCAGGTGAAGAACCTGATGCTCCCAGGGACGAAGGAAGGGGAGCCCGCATCTGACTCCAGGGTGCTCTTGCTGGGCAATCCTGGTATAGTCTTTCTTCAATGTTGGACTCTCCCCCCCACCCCCACCAGCCAGCCCACTCAGCTGACAGAGAAGAAAGTGGCCTATTTCCAGAGAAGGTTTGGGGCAATTTATACAAAGATGCAATAAATCCCAAAACTACTGAAGCATGAACAAAAACACAAGAGTCAAAGAGTAAGGTGGGGAGGCAAATATTTTCACCAGAAACACTCCGCTGAGATAAACGGCCTCCACAAAACTCGTTCCAAGCCTTCTGGCAGCTACAACAGAGGACGGGATAATTGCACAGCCCTGGTTCTCCAATAGGAGGGAGAAAAAATATTCTCCATAAGACAGAGCTGCGGAGAGAACGTGCTGCCTGCGTCTTCGTGGGGTACACACAGCACAGCGTGACAGACTTCTAGAATTTGAGAGTCACAGTTTTACAAAACACAGATGCTCAGAATCTGGCCATTTCACGAAATGGTGCTTTACCAGGTCTATGAAAACCATGGGTGTCCGGTGCAGGCGGCCGTGGGGTAGAGGGAGAGAAACTCAGCAGGGGTCAATGTCAACCAGCCCAGGTGCTCACCCCCAAAGCCCTGGGAACCTAGGTGACAGCCTTGGGAAGGGAGTCGCCACTGCCCCCCACCATGTTCTGGGGTGTCCCCCAGGGTCAGCAGAAAGGACACCCAGACGCAGGAGCCTGCTAAAGCAGGCGGTGAGCTGAGTGATGCCGCTCTGGACTGTGAGGGCCCCTCCTCCCCTCTGCTGGAAGGCACACCTGCGAACACTACCTCCCTCCACAAAAATCTCTTTACATTGCTAAAACCATTTGTTTTACTTAATCAAAATAATCTTCTCTTCTTCAGAAGGATGATGTTTTTGTTTTAGTTGAGATAAAAGTATGTTGCTAACAGCATTGCAAAACATGACCTTGGAAAGGCCTACCTTGGAGAGACTCCTGGAGAAAAACAAGCCGCAGATGGTGCGCTGGACTCAGCTCCAGGCTGGAGAGGTGGACCAGCAGCCGCAGTCAGGCCGGGAGGCCTGGTGGGTGTGAAGTGGCCGCTGCCCGGCTTGAAGAGCTCCCGAGGTGGGCGGGGCGGAGCTAGAGGCACCTGAGGCAGCACCTGCAGGGCAGCCCGCCCTCTTCTGTAGATGCTGATGATAATGGTGAGAAGGGCTCAATGAACAAACCCTAGCAGCCAGCCCTGGGCTGCAAACAAGTCCTCCAGGCATCACTTCCCTCCTCCACCCCCTTGTGGCCTGCCCACCCCCTGCAAGCCCACATGCCCACACCCCACAAGACAGACAGAGTCCTAGGGCCCTTGGGAGAAGACAACATGGCAATAAAAAGCTATTCGGGGGACAGTCCAGAGTCACTGACTCCTTCACAGGAATCTCTGTGCTCCCTGCAGGAAGGAGCCACTGTCCTCCCGGGCCTTCATGACCTTCACTCAAGCAAGGACCATGACTATGGGGCTTGCCGGTTTTCCTCAAGTCCCACTGTTCTATGGGTGCTGGTAAAGACAGCACAGAGGGCTCACCCACTGGAGCCATAAAGGGTGCCAGTGAGCAAGGTCTGGTGAGGCTTCCCAGAAGGGTGAGGCTGCCCTGGGCCAGATCAGCATGGACAGGTAGCCCAGGTTCAATGTCCAGCTCCCTTCCAGGGAATGTGGCAGCACCCAGAGGCTGCCCCTTGGGAGAGCAGAATCCAGCTGGTGCCCACTGCTCTGCAGCACAGAGGGACAGCCGGAGCTTCAGGCACAGCTGTTCTGTGGCACAGGGGTGATAGCAGCTGTGGTCACGAGGCCAGTTTCCTAAGCCAGGAGCTGGGAGCAGAGCGATCAGAGAGCAGAGAGGGGGCAAGCAGAAGCTGGCCAGCCTTCCTATGTCACACTGAGGCAGTCCTGCCTGAAGGTCAGGTAGGAGACGCAGGGTGATTGACAGGGAGGCTTCAGGACACCCTAGCACCCTGGGTGTGAGCCGCAGCGAGGCCCAGCACTAGCCCTCCCTCAGGGGGAAGTGGAGGCAGCAATTCAGGTGTGTTTTCTATCTGTGTGACTGATCCCTGAACCTGGGGACCTCAGGGGATGCCAACGAGATCCGGGTGTTTCCAGGAGCCACACAAACCTTAACTCCGACTTCCCCATGCTGCTCAGCCCCTGGCAGGAAAGTGGCTTCAGGAAGGTAGCAGGTAAGCAGTCCCTCAGTGTCTGTGCACAAGGCCATTCATAGCAGAAACCAATCATTATTCCCAAACTATCCTTCTGGAGGCTACAAAAGGAGACACACTTTAGTAAATAAAGATCAATCACCTTTGGATGCCATGAGTAGACTGTTCACTGCATCTCCTCCGGGTGCTCAGTGTAGTTGCTGCAGATGACAGAGGTAAGTGACGTACATCCCTGCCCTTGGGGAGCATGTGGTCTGATCCTGAAGGGCGACTACGGCAAGTGCTCACCATGGTCAGACACATGATTAAGGAGCAATGAGCTTCCAAAAGCAGAGTCTAAATGCTCAGCAGGCAATGTCTACATTGTCTGGTCCCCAGCGCCCACCCCACATTTGACCCAACTGGAGAGCCCCAATTTTCAGCTTATTTAGTGCTGGTCCCCTAGAGTCAAGGTGGCAAGTGAGTGTCCCCCTTGGGTAAGGTGACCAAACGTCCCGCTTTTTGGTGTCCCGCTTTTTTAAAAAGTCCCAATTTTTGGAAAGAGATATATGTACTACTCTTGGTAATATTTTAAGTAATAATAACAATAAAAAGAACTCCCCCGGTCAATGGTGTCCCACTTTACCAATGTTAAAATCTGGTCACACCCAATTGGTGCCCCTCTTTACCAATGTTAACATCTGGTCACCTTACACTTGGGGCCAACCTCAGCTGACTGAGAATGGCTTCTGTGAACACTTCATTAAAATAAGATGGCCAGACGTCCCGCTTTTGGCGGGACAGTCCCGATTTTTAACAATTTGTCCCGCGTCCCACGGCGTTTTAAAAAAAGTCCCGATTTTTGGAAAGAGACATATGTACTACTCTTTGTAATATTTTAAGTAATAATAATAATAAAAGAAC
>PVJC01000614.1:0-83970 GCA_004026665.1 Murina feae | reverse complement strand
AGCCAGACCCAACTTCTTAAGAGCTCCTCTCACTCAATGTCACTGCCCATCCGTCATCACTTCCCAGTGCAGCCTCCACCCCTCCTGACACCCACGGTCTGGGCTTGCAGTAGGAGGCATGCCTGGCCCCGGGGCACAGTCCGCCTGAGATTGTTAGCAAAATAAATTTGGACCTAATTAGTTCACTCAAACCATCCACCAAGGAGCAAGCTTGAAGGTTGGGACTGATTAATAATTGTTACTGAAGCCAGAGGTAATTAGTTATATAATTTTGGGCACTTGACCTGTAATTCCACTGAGCTTACATCATAAGACCAGAACACGAGCACGCATTGCTTTCAAAGGGCTAAAGGAATAACTAAACTTTCATGTTCTCTGCACTTGCATTTGAGCCAAGTCCAGGGCCAAAGGCTCATAATCAACTTGACATTGTTTAATAAAACGTTTGTGGAGCCAAAACATACGAGAATTTCTTTATTGACACACCCCGATGCTCACTCCTGGATGGAAACCTTCATTCTAGGTGGTACACCATGCCCTGCTGGTCCCCTGGCCTCCTCCCAGTCATTGTCGGCAGCTGTCCCTGTCCCTCTCTGTGAAAAGCATGGCTTCCTCCTCATCTCTACTGTCAGGACGGACACGCCATCAGCTTTGTATGCCGTGGGCTTTTGCAGCTGCTGGTAGCTTTTGTCATGGTGACCTGAGAAAGCCTCCTGACCCGGATTCCTAATTCTACCCCTTTAAGTCCATAGGGAGTCAGGAGGTTCTACTTGTGTACCTTTGGGCATGTTTTGTTTGTAAGAATGTGAAATCTGGGCCTGGGCACTAACTTCTAAACTAAGTGTACATATACAGTGTAAGGTTAACCCCCAAATTCCTGAACAACCCTGGCAGGCATCACTCTCTCTTCTCCCAAATGAAGCCTCACAGTGCGTGGGGCACACTTAGTGCCATCATGATGGGGGAGCAGCTCTCCCATTCTTTTGTGATATTGCGCTTGTTGGTATATGAAGTCAGTCTTTGTCTCCATCAGACACACACAAACTCCCTCTTTTTAATCCATCCCAGATCACATCGAAAGGAAAGCCCATCCTGCTGTGCCCTGAGGAATCAGGCCTCAGGCCCGAGCAGACCCACACTCCAGCCAGCAGCACCCAGGCATGTTACATGCGAGGTCACAGGAACACGGTCTAGAAGGTGACCAAAAGCCTGAGGGGTGACAAGCCCTCCTTACATGCAGGAATCCGATGAGTTAGGGCCATCATCATAGGGTCCAGGGGCATACAGGAACCAAGAGTGCCTTCTCCCATAATTCCCGACTCCAGCCCATGTCCTGGGAGTGTAGGTCTTTCCCACCTGCTTTCAGGGCTCATCTCTCATTTGGTGATGTCTCACCTGAAAACTTACAGGAGTTTTATTTTGAAAATCTAGGCCTACACGAGTAAACAGAGACAAAATTGATTTCGTTATTTATCTTTTTATTTATTTCCCCATGTCAAACCCTGTGCCACACCAGCACAGCTAAGGTTGAACCTGAGTGGGGGCAGCTGAAAGACTTAGAAAAGACAGACAAGAGAATGAAAGCTGGGTCTCGGTAGGACGCTGCTTCTCTGAGCAACAGCGCCCACAAGCCATGTCTTTATTTTGTAACAGATGCCACAAGGCAAAGTAGGGGCGTGATCAAGATGTTTACAACTTTCTCATGGGTTTCAATCCTACTCAACTATGTGCACCTGAACTCTATCACTCAGGCACATGGGACCACGTGTTTGGACCATAGGTTCAAACTCCCAACTACAGCTGTTGGCTATAACTGTGCTGGGAAGGCTCTGCCCTCCAAGCTGGGACTTGCACGTGGCCATGAGAGGACTGTGCCCTCTAATCAGTCCAAGGCTTGAACCTGTCCAAACACTGTAGCCACTCCCCACAAGATCCAAAGTTGGTACAAACACAATAGCTTGATTTTTTTTTTTAAATACAGGACACACATTGTGATGGGTCCATTGACCCACAGATGGCACCTGGGGCCAACATATGATCATCTGTTACAGGTGAACCGTGCTCACTCCCTCCACATGCGTATACAGAGGTTCTCACCCCCAGAACCTCAGGATGGAACCATATTTGGAAACAGAGTCTATGAATAGGTGACTCGGTTAAAATAAGGCCCATTTGAGTAGAATTCAACCTGACCAGTGTTCTTATGAGATGAGGAATGTGCAAAGGCACAGGGATACAGGTGAGCATGGCATGGTGTGAGGACACAGTGGGAAGTCAAGCAGAGTGGCCTCAGCAGAACCAGCCCTGCCAGCACCATGATTGGACATCCAGCCTCCAGAGCTGTGAGATGAATGCCTATTTTTTAAGGCCCCAGCCTGTGGTACTGTTCTATGGTGGCCTGAGTAGGATAACCAAGGAATTCGGAAGGAACATGGGATAAAGTAGGGAGGAAAGAAGTGATAATCAAAGCATGGAGAAGGACAGAGGAGAGCTACGGAGCAAAAGGCAGCCTGCAGCGAAGTACTGTGTTGAGTAGATGCACCCAGAGAGGCAGCACTCGGTGTGGCCATTGACCAACAAAACGCCACAGGACAAAGCGGACTGTGTGGCTGAACAGAGCCAATGCGAGGCAGGTCACACAGAAGAGGAAACAGCCTTTGGGGGCTGGGGTAAGGCGAAAACAAGAGGGGCAGCCGTGTGAAGGAGAACGCGCATCCTGGGAAGAGTTTTAGGTGTAATTTTGTTTTATTTTTGATAGAATGTGTATTGAATGAGAAGCCCAAGGCAGCGTGTGTGGACGAGGGGATGCAGTGCACAGCTGAAAGGTGGGGCCTCCTGCAAGGTCCAGCAGAAAATGCATGCTCAGGGTGGATGGTGGAGGCCACATGCAGGGAACAACAGGGGTGCTAAGGCTCCAAGGACAAAGTCACTAACATCCAGACCTGAACAGAAGAGAGAAACAGTGATGCCTACAGACAGGCAACAATGAGGACCGTGGAAGGGAAGGTGCTCAACAGGCATTGTGTCATTGTGTCATTGTGTCATTGAGAATGTGTCATTGCAGGAGGTACCGGAAGACAGGCCTGATGCCTGTCTCTTCCCAGGGATCTAGCAGACAGTGACAGGGACAGGCCTAGGGGTCATGCCCAGGGGTACAGAGCAGAGGGAATCATGAATTTGGAGGATGTTCTGGGTGAATTGTCTTCCCCAGAAAGGCATGTTGAGGCCCTAGTCCTGGAACCTCAGAATGTGACCTTTGAGCAGGATGGTTGCAGTAATGAGTGCAGGTGAGGTCGCACTGGAACAGCGTGAGCCCTGGTCCATGTGACAGGAGTCCTTCTAAGGCAGCTGTGTGAAGCCAGGCACTGGGAGAGCACCCTGTGAAGGAGGAGGACAGGGAGGCAGCGGCAGGCCAGAATGCCTGGGTTTGAGCCTAAGGATTGAAGCCAAGAGTCTCCCCGGAACTTCCAGGGAGAGTGTGGCCCCACAGGCACCTTGATTTCAGACCTTTAGCCTCTAGAACTTTCAGATGACAAACATCTGTGGGTGTGCAGTACCAGTGTGTGCCGCCCAGGAAACCAATAGAGGCTACACAGACTAACCCCACATCTGGAAAGAAGAGCAACCAAGTCCCCGAGCAGCTGCAGGGGCAGGAGCCAGAGGAGAGAAGTAAGGTTTCCAGGGTGTGTGGTGTGGATACTGGGAAGGAAATGAAGGTTGTGTCCTTCTTCCACCGGATTTCTCCAGGTGTGACAGGCAAGGATCTCTGCCTCGAGTCAGGGACAGGAGCTGGAAGAGGAGTTTCCGGAGCCAGAGGAGAGCTGGCCACATCTGGCAGGAAAGGAAGAGAAAGGACATGGTTGAAGCAGGACATGGTTGCCAAGTGCCTGGAGACCCGCCGAGATGGAAAGCCATGTGCTTGGTGGCACCAGCCTGCGTGGTCCTATGACTTCTCCAGCAGCAAGCAGCCTGGTATGGGACAGGATGGGGCTCTTTGTCAGGTCCCAGGCTGGGGAGAGTCAGTGTGGATGCCGTGAGCAGTGCTGCCCCATTGGACTCTCTACAGTGAAGAACGTGTTCTTTGAACATACTCCGTCCTGTGGGAAAGCCACCAGCCCCGCGTGACTGCTGAACACGTCAAATGAGATGCCACTGACAAACTGAATTTTATTTTCTTTCATTTCAATCCAAATAACTGCAGGTGCTCTTGACTACCCTATTGATCTACTTTACAGTCAGATGATGAGGGATGGCAAGGCCAGAGGGAACCAAGGGTGCATCCGGAGAACTGGCCATGAGGCCTGAAATCAAGCTGGAGACTCGCCGGGGCAAAGAAGTGGTCAGAAATCACTAGACTCTCCCTCCACTATGCTACCCTTCTCCGGGGGGAAATTGGCCCCTGGCCAGAGGTGGATGGGTAGCACCTGGATGTACTTATAGGTACAAGTTGTGCAAAGTTGTGACCCCTGGAAGGTCCCTAACATTTGACAGAGGTCACCATGCCCCTCGAGTGTCCTGTGCTCCTGTCCGGTGCACGCAGCCTGCTGAATCTTTAAAGCTTCACAGGCAAGCTGAGGAGAAGCACGAGAGAGAAGTTGCAGGCATGGCGTCTTCCTGGCGCGTTATCTCATCATCAGGCCCTGATCCCGACATCGTAAAGAAATGCCTCCAGGGGCAGAAGTTGATTAATTAAACTCTGTAAACAGCCATTTGCCATCTCCTGGGCCTTATTAAGCCACAGATATTCCATAAAGGAGTCCCTAAAGCAGTTGTCGTGTCTGGAGACAGATATTTAACCACCCTCGCTTAGTCTGCTAAATTTCTTGCTGGTTTTCTTAATGACAAATGCATTTTTGGAAACTTGGCAGTCTCCCTCCATGCCCGTGCTCACACATACACACACACACAATTCATTCTTCAGATCTCTAGATGGGGTGGCTGTTCTCTCCATGCATATGACAGAAAATGAAGCCAGGAAGCAGTCTCCAGGCTGACAGAGGCCCAGCCCCGACCACTGAACTCCCCATTCAACCCTTGGCCACTATGCGATGTTGTCCCCTGAACACCGCTGACCCAGAGCAAAGTAAAACCGTCTAAACGGCCCCTTCTTCTCCAATGTGTGGGAAACGCTCGCCATGGTGAATGTTTAGATGCCGGAGGAAAAGGCAACTGTCTTGGAAAGAGGCACATGGGACTCTAAGTGTGGCAGTAACGCCGGGGCGGGAAAGACACCCACCTGAAAGGACCGCTGGGTGGTGGTGAAGGCAGCAGGCAGCTCAGCCAGGGGCCGGGCATCAGGGCTCACACGCAAGGTTCTGCTTCCCAGACATCAGGGACCAGGCGTCATCAAGCTTCATGAGGAGGAGACTGGCTGTGGGTCTTCGAACACTCACGTTCACAGGATTAATGGAAACCTACCTTACACAGCATGTCTCCTGGACTGAGAAGAGCTAGGTGCTCACCCAACATCCAGGCCGGCCGAGGTCTCTGCTGGTAGCAGCTCCGGCTGCCCGTGTCGGGGCCGGATGGTTCCCCGTCGCCAGTCTCCATCCCAGGCAGCTGAGGCATGGGAGAGAAGAGTCTTTGTGGTCTGTGCATTCTTCAGACCTAGTCCCTAGTGCTCTCGGGGTTTTTCCATCTGTTCAAACCTAATTGGAGAAAGAGTCATTCAGGGAACACTTATTAAATACTGTCATCTCAGAAGGAGTGTTTATATTAATGTAAAAGTTCAGATGTGTCATTTGGGGACTTTGAAAAACAACTTTTTTTGTTTTTCAAAGTCTGAGAAGTTGGCCTTACATCTTGGAGTTTGGGTGTTGTGTTAGTAAAATGAGTGTCCCCAGGCAACATTTCGGAGGGAACAGGCCTGTCAGGGAACACGGGTGACCGAAACAGCAATATTTCTCTCTAGCCAAACAGCCCGTGAGGTTTCTCTTACTATAGCAACACCCAACACCCGACTCTGGCTCCCGCTGGTAAAAATCAATTCTCGCGCCCGTGTGGAGGGCAGGGCTGATTAATGGAGTCAGTGGAGACGGAGTGTTTGGTCGCACAGCCAAAGTCTTTCAAGAGCTGCAGAGCGAGACAAAAGTAAGCACCTGTGGGTTGTGAGTTTTGTTCTCCGTAGGAAAAGTAAACCTTTCCAAATAACGTTTCATGTTGACCTCTCCTGCGAGTGAATGCCAGTGCTGGGGTGGAGGTGGGGCAGGGAGACCAGTTTGAGGTTGGTTGGAAGCCTCCCCATCGTCTCCCTGGAGCCATGTCCCTGTCACGAGGCTGCCGGGACGTGGGCAGGCACGGCATTGACAGCCAGCGTGTGCGTGCCGACTGCTGTTACTTACAGGACAGCAGCTGCCGCTCCCCAGACACACTGCAGGTAATTACAGAGGAGTCTGCTCCCCGGGCTGTCGCTGGTGAGTCCTGGCTTGATTTCTGTTGTTTGGTTTTCATTAAGGAACCCACAGATAGTTGCTCTCCAAACCCAGCCTGCCCTGAGGGTCCATGTGGTGAGTCCTGGCCACATTTATGAGTTTCATGTAAGCACATAAATCAATCATCTGAAGGCTGAGTGAGTGAAGTCTCTGTGTTCCCTTGAGGGAGTGGATCTCATTCATTCCCTCCCTCACTGAGCAAGTATTTGTGGCTCCTCCTGTGTTCTGGGCGCTGAACACCCTGGGATAGCAGGATGGTCTCCTGTTTAATGGTTCCACTACCCTTTTAGGTGAAATACACAGTCATGGAGAACACACAAGTGAAGCAAACCCAAACCTATTCTCATGTTAGGTGCTCCCAGGTGGAAGTGGCTCCTATTCTTTGCTGTCGCTTCTCTGCCACACCTGAGATTACAACACAAGGAGGGGAGTGTCGAGGGGCTGGGTGCTCAGGGACAAGTGTGGACAGCTGCCCCAAAGGAGCTTGCACAGTAAATTCTGATTAAGGTACCAAGAAGAATTCCGCTTCCTCCAGGAAGCCCTCCAGGCCCTTAAGACAAGCTAGAATCCCCAACTTTGGCCTTGGTGATGGTCCACAAATCCAGTGACTTTAGGGAATGCTGCCTGGTCATTCCTTACTCAGGCCCTGGCTGAGACAGAGGGTTATGTGAATTGAGTCATCATAGGTGGGGCCAAATATCTGTTTTTTTGTTTTTCCCCACCGTTACTAAGTTTTAAAAATATGTAAATTCCTCAAATATTATGCATGCAACCACAGGGTGGGGTTTTGGAAATTAACCACAGAGGGCTATGGACATGGAAAGGACGTTTGCATTTGCACTATTAAGAACGAACAACCCCCATAAACTTGTATAAGAAGCGTGATGACATGGAAGGAATTTTTTTAAGAGCACCAAGAAGACTGCAGAGCAATGGGCGACATCCAAGTAAGTTACATCTGCCAAACTTGCCATCGGGAAACTGAGCTAATCCACCGATTCATCTGATAACCATCCTCAGAGCCCCTCCTGCATGCAGGGTCCTCTGTGGGCACAGGGCTTTGCTGGCTTTGTCCAAGCCTGGTCTCAATTGTCCCTTCACTAACAGGTCAAACATTGGAGCAAGGTTGGAAAAGAAGGCAGACCAGTGACGGGGAGGGGAGCCAGCACAGGCAGGCAGCTGTTCCCTATCCAGCTGTGCGGTCGGGATTGTCACAGAACTGTTGTGATGAACACTGACCACTTTGAGATGGATACTAGTAGGCAGTCCTAGGAGAAAGAATCCGGGCTGAGAGGCCCAGTTGCTTCTCCAGAGGGAGAACTCGAATCTAGGTGTGTCTGATTCCTCAGCCCCGTGCCGTCTCTGAACCTGAATGTGCTGGAGAAAGAAATCAGTGAGCACGTGGCAGGCAGAGGAAGCCAGCTTTGGGGGACGGGCAGTTCCTGCTTCCTGAGCCAGACTGTGAGACACCCCAGGGAAATTCAGAATGAAGGTCTGACCCGCTGAGACCCTGGCTTCACAGATCTGAGTTGGCAGGATCAGTGAGCCGGGTCCAGGGGTAGCATTTGGCAGACCTTACAGCCGGGACATTCAGAGGGACAGAACCCAAGGTGATGTGGCACACACTTCATCTGGCCCAAAGCCAGACTCGACCCCAGTGGTCTTTGTCTCCCCAGCCTCCGCCAGTTTCTTGGAGCTGAATTAATATCGAAGTCGGCATGTTCGCCATGGAAGTGTCACCAGAAAGAGCTGTCGTCCCCTGGACACCCCCAATTACTCATCAAGCCGAGGAGCCCTCCAGGCCTGCTGTGGTGCCACGGCCCCAAAGCCACAGAGGTGTGGAGGCGGCTCTCTTGGAATAGGATTGAATAAGATGCCAACCGCAGAGAGACATGAAAGCAAACACTCCCTTTGCTGAGCACTCAAGTCTATGGGCATTTTCTAGATCAAGTCACCAAAAGTAGGCCCCGTGCATGAGCGAATGACCATCAGAGAGATGGCCGTGGGTTAGGCGAGACCGTGCTTTGTAATTAGATATGCAGTGGCGTGGCCTCCTGTCCATAAAAGAGCCGCAGGACGCAGCATGGTCTCCGATTGGCCTCCCCTAAAACCCGTATCCAATTTCAGGCTCCTGCACGGAAAACAAGCCCTGGTGTGGGGTTCCCCACCCTCGAAGGGCACTGTCTCCTCAGGTCAATGGCCCAGCCCCTGAGAGTTCACTGTCTCTCTCTGCATGCAGCGATTGGTATTTTTGCGTAGTGTCGGGAGAAAGAACGAATCGTCTGTGTAACAACCGTAGGCTAATCTTAGCAGAGCATCTCTAGCTAACAGGAAGGAAGAAGGAGAAATGAACCTCGAAGTCAACATTGGCGTGCTCTGTTAGGTTTTGAAGCCACCTCTTCATCTGCTCTTCCCTTGGAGTGGGACCCCACAGGCCTGATTTTGTTTTCAGATAATACTCCCGGCCTGCCATCTTGTTTGGCCTTTGCATAACCTGTGAGTTTGGTAAGTTCGGTCAAATAAACCTATATTCCATCAGGTGTATCTGTCCTTGAAACCACAGACTCCAGGTCTTATGCTCAAATCCACAGCTCTAAAAAGAGAAGAAGAGATAAAATTCTTTAGTACACTAGGTTTGGATTGCTGACAGGGGTAGGCTTGCTCTGAACAGCTGACTGGCTCCCTGATGTCGGCTGCCCAGACTGATTTCTTTCCGGGGGCATGTCCAGGGGGTGGCTTCAGGGCTAAGTGGTCTTAGATGCAAATTCAGGCCTCATCCCCTTACTTTCCCCGAGCCAGTCCTTTTATGCATGAAACAGAAGTGATAAAAACACTGCCCTCCAGAGCCCCCGGCAAGGATAAAGAGACCTTGTTTGTGGGAGGAACAGCTCAGCCCTGAGCCCCTGGCTAGTGTTTCCCCCTCTCACTCCCTGCCAGGGGCTCCAACCTCAGGTCACAGTTGGGCTCTGCCTGGGGACCTGGTGGCCACCCACACCATGGTCTTCAGGAGCTCTGTGTGACATCCACACACCCACAGCGCAGGCCCCACTACAAGGACCTCCTACTTTCGCACACCAAGAGCACAGGCGCTTTCTCGGGTTCTGTTTTTCATTGCGTGGCCTGCTACAGCATTACAAGTCAAAGCACATGGAGGTATTTCTTCTTCCTTCCCGCACAGAAAAGGAAATCCTCACACTCTTTAGTATGTTTGTTTTCAGGTCTCTCCGCAGAAAAGCATTTGACATCATGGCAAAACCAAGTCCAAGGCCACCTCCTGCCAGATGAGCATCTGTGGCCTCCAGCTGCCGATCTGTTATCATTTCTGAATGCACCTACATTCCTTCTAAATGCAGCATAATTAGTGTGCTGAGCTTGGGCTTAGAGTTAAAAGCTCTGACTCTTGCTCATTTATTTATCCAACAGCTGTGTGCAGAGCCAGGCACCTTGCTGGGCACCGGGGTGCAGAGACATTTGGTCCCTGGTTCAGGGCTCACATCTACTTGGGGGACAGGAGGTGAAGGGAGTCGGGGCACAGCACTAGGAAAGCCCAGAGGGACAAATAACATCTGCTGACTGTCCCCACCCTATCAGGAGTGCATCCAGGTATCCAGCATTTTGCTATACAGCTTGTACCCTTTCTGGGAGATAATTCTCAAAATAAGCCCATGAGGAAGACACCAGCAGTAGTCCCCCAGTGTAGTTGTGGGAGCCCAAGTGCTGAGATATTATATAACTTTCTCTGAATCACCCTGAGGTCAGTGGAGAGTAAAAGCCAGACTAGAACCCAAAGCATAAGGTTTTGGTACTTTGTTTGCATGCTCTGTCTCACCTATGACCTCGGAGTTGCCAACCAAGCCGCGTTCTCAGTTGCCTGCTATTTAAAACCCCTGAGGCACAGTGAGGGGGGGATTAAAAATAATTTTTATATGCAAAGTATTATTAGCAATCCTCTGAGTTTTCTCTACAAGGAAGTACTCAGTGAGCTGAGCAAGGTTTGGATGCATTTTAACAACCCTGAAACTTAATTTGAAGATGAGATAAGGTCAGTCAGTTATGAAACATAATTTATTCACCTGATTTTTGGATTCCTCTGTGCAGCCAAGCTTAACCCTGTGAGGTTCACGGCGGGTCCAGGGAACCCTGCCTAGCCTGACTCCCACCCACAGGGCTGTCTAGATGGCTTTGTGCCACCTTTGGCCCCTCTCTTCCATTTGCCTTGGGGATGCTCAGACTTAAAAGGCCACTAAAAATGCCTTTGTGGGCACGTCAGTCCACATTCAAACGCGATAATCAGAATCACCTGAGAAGTTTTTAAAAGTGTGGGTCATGGGGTCCACCCTAGAGCTCCTAGACCAAGACATGCACAGGTGGACCCCAGGAATGTGTGTATCAACTTTTCCCCTCACCTTCCCCGCCTCCCCCCTAATGCTTCCTCATGGCCAGGCTTAGAAACCCTGCCCTGTTCAGTGTTAGCCCTACAGGCTGTACCAGCTCAGCAGGCCAGAAATTCATATTCCAGAAGAAAAGGGCTCCACAGACAGCAAAGCTAAAGGGCATCTCTGCCCAGCAGGCTGGGACCTCAGGTACACGCAATGCCTGCGAAGCTCCCAAGCGGTGAGGCAGCTGGTCTCACACCTGTGACACAGAGGCCCTTTCTCAGGAGCACACCCAGGTGATGGCTGGGCGAGCCCCAGAAGGAAGGCAAGATGCTGCCAGGACACAGAGGGTGGGCTTTCCTCCATCCTCCATCCTCCACCCTCCACCCTCCACCCTCCACCCTCCATCCTAGTGCAGGTATTTGGGTGCCTGCATCTCAGAGCTTAACTCTGCCAAAATCCATCTCCCTGGCACTCTCGGGCCAATCTCAGCCAAGACACTGCTCTGGTTGTGTCTGTTCTTCCCCAGAAAACAAGTGCTGTGCCTGCAGACCCAGAGTTGAACACCTCACAACCCCGCAGAATTCTGTAACCTTTGAGCAGCTAGCCGGGGCTCCTAGGTTTGGTCGTCCCGAGAGTGAAGATGAGTCCGATCAGCTCATGGTTTGTTTTACCCAACACGGACTCAAACCATTGACAAATGTACAGGGTCTGCACAGTGAGCTGAACAGAAAGTCGAAAACGCTGACTTAAGTCAGCCCTGAGGCAGGCAACCAGTGACCACGCCTAATTACTCACTGACCGCTGGGGCCTGCCCTGTGTATTCCTCCTCCCTGAGTCACCACCCTCCTGGGTGTGTCTCCTTCTCCAGTGTGCAGCCAGCAGGCAGCCTGGAGAGCAGGGGCCTTCTGTCCATGCTGCTGCTTTCTGTCCCCATCGAGCAGGACGTGAGCCCTGAGGACTAATGAAGAGGCATTGTGGGTCACAGGATTCTACATGGACAGCATGGAGAATAACGGACCTTTCCACACACTGGTAACAAGTACTGGAATTTATTAAAAAGAAAAAAATACCAAGAGTAAAGCAGTGGGAGTGATGGGTGGAAGTCAAGAACGTGCCTATGAGAAGAGGAGACTGTCAAGCTAAAGGAAAGGGCTGAGTCCAGCCAGGAATAAGGAGCCCCCCAGGGTGATGTAGAGAGAAAGCAGTGCAGGGCCTCGGTAAGAGGTGCTGAAATGCCATCAGGGACAAAAGGCGGCCCAGGGAGGAAGCAGCCACCTCCATGGCCTGTGGGACTCAGAAGAGGGTGGCTGATCTGAGGCCAGAGGCCACGGCTGCCTGATAGGCCAGGCTCTATGGCAAGGCACCACCAGGGGAAGGAGGATCTTAGACCCCAGAGCCCACCCCTACTTCACAGTCAGGGACCACCCTCCCCCTCCAGAGAGAAAACTGTGGGGACCTGTGGGGAAATGGATCAGAGGGACACGGATCCTGGGCTCCCTCTGCCACCCCTGGCAGAGTCTGGCCTGAGTTTGCATGTAGGAGACGATGGAAGGCTCCTGCCTGTGGAGGGAGGAGAGCACATGATGGAAGCTCTGGGTCCTGGCCGGCTGGGTGGGACCAGAGAGCCCAGCATTTCACATGCGGTCTCTCCTGTTACCCACCAGAACAAGCCGTCCAGCCGGCGCTGCTGAGCCAAACACCTGACCCCGAGAACCACCGCAGAGAAACCTTGGCCGTTTTATCGTGAAAGCCACCAACCAGGAGAGTGGAAGCTGATGCGCCGAAGCCCGCGCTCCGATGGCGCGTAGGGGACGGATTTTGTAGGCAAAGTCACCAGACACCTGGTTTAGGGGCCCAGGGGGTGCTGGGAGCTGATCATGGGAGGTGAGGGGTGATGAGTCGTTTCTGCAGGTCTGAGGACACTCTAAGGTCTGCTCCCGGGTTCCCCTGTGTGGTTTCATGGGAAAGTAGCCAGAGGGTCGTTCCACCTGAGGGCTCAGGAGCTGGAACGGAACTCAGGTGAAGATGTGATCGTTAGCCTGTGGAGGGCCTGACCTGGGACATTAGTCAGGTCTGGTGCTACCTTCTGCTGCCTCGGTGGTTGCTGGTTATGCCGGGAAAGGCTAGGTCTCTGAGGGGTAGAGAGAGTTATGATTTCTAGAGCTAAAATTTAAAGCTAAGTTCAATCGAAGTTGTAAGGTCCTTCAGTTTCTCTGCCACCTCTGTGAACTGCTGCACACACCCGCCAGGTCAGCCGGCTGCGGGCGTCACGGAGCAGAACAAGGAGAGTTGGTCAGAACTATTCAGTCCTTTTGGGAACACAGGTCCAGCAGAAGTTTCTACAGACTGTGAGAGCGGAGTGCTGATGCCCCATAGTCCCCCTGTCCATCCCCACGTGCTTGTCCTCAAGCCTCATAGCTGTCCTTGGGGTAGAGGTCGCTATTATGACCTTGGATTCCCACCTAGAATTAAGCTCCCATCACACAATGATTAATGACTTCATTATTCATTAATGGACACCTCTCAGGTGCCTTCACGTTTTCTTAAAGCATTTACTTATGAGAGACGGCAATCCAGAAGCTGTCTGGAAGCGTCACCCACACCCTGTCTCCTGGGCCTTCTTTGTAAGCCTCCCCTGATGCCTCCTGCCTCTCTGCTCTGGGCATTTCCAGTAAAAGCCAGAGAGAAACACTTCTCGCCATGCTTCCCGGTAACAATGTCCCTGCATCTCACTGTCCATCTCCCCCCTAGGCTGGGAGCCATCTCTGGCATTTTAGAGAGACAAGTGCAGTGCCTGGCACACAGTGGGTGTTCAATACAGCTTGTCCGCTCCATAACCAAATGAACAAAGGCCTGGACGGATGAATAAAGGAGCGGGTACACGTGCGGAAAAAAACGGAGAGAGACATTCATCGACTGCACAGCTGGGCAACTAAGGATTTTCCATCTACACTCCAGGCTCCACAGAAAACTCAAACAGTCCACACTCTTCACACCACCCCTGAGAAATGCCGCGGTGGGGAGACCGGGACGCGGCCCTACTAGTGACCACAGCTCTGCAAAAGGAATGAAAAGCTCAGCCTCAAACGCTTGCCTGTGAAAGGCTAACAGGAAGCACATCCAGTGGGTGCAGCGCAGCCCTGGACCCTTTCACACAGGCCCAGCCGCCACCACCAGCACCGCGCTCGCAGCTCGCCCCGTGACCTGTTGCCGTGCCAACATACATTCGGAGTCATCCAAGCAGATTTAATGCCATCGCCACCATGACGCGCTCTGGCTGAAAGGGAAGATTCCAACCTACCTAGGGAATTATTTTAATCCGTTTAGTTCCAGAAATCACTATGGAAATTCAGATTTTCCCATTCTGCTGCTTCTGGGCATTACATGGTGACAAATGGCTGATGAAGCCACTGCTTCCCCCACCCCCAACGCTGAGAAATGGCATGATTGGCAGCCATTCTGAATCCCACACGGAAAGGTCTAAGGTTATAAGCATATGAAAAGCCAACAAAAAAATGCAGCTTTTGAAAATAAGAAAAACACCAAAATTACTCATCACTCTCCACATACCGTACAGATAACCAGGTCTCTTTCATGAGGACAAGTGCTCCCTCCACGGCCAAGTATATCAGTCCCTGGGAAGCAGGCCCTGAGCATCTAGATGGAGATCATGCGTGCGGTGACCCACAGCAACACACAAGTGAGCGAAGCCCATTGGTGGACAAGCCTGAACGCACGAGGGGTGATGTATGCTGACGCTACGTCCTCCCACATGATGTGTCAGTTAAGCACTGGACAGGAGGGACGAAACGTGCTCTCGCTCATCCTGTTGTCCGTCCATTCAACGGTGTTTATCGGCATACACGTTCCCCTTGACCTCTGCAGCCGCCTTCCCGTGGAGGTGGGGAAGTCCCTGTGAGGGTGAGCAAACCGAAGTTCACAGTGAAACACTGCCAACGTCATGGAGCTATTGAGACGCAGAACTGGAGCGGTCACCCAGGCTTCTGGTGCCACCCAGCCACGGCCCATGATGCTCTTCTGGGGATTTTTAAAGGGAAGATGGTAAACATTAAACCAAAAGTTCAAACCACACTTAAAGTTCGACTGATGTTTAATCTGCACATATCTTTTTCATGAGCATGTCTTTTATGTAAACTGTTATGAACCAAACAAATTCCTGACATTGAAATATTCAGGCACAACGAGAATATTGGTGTAGATCATATCCATATACCCATGCAGAGGTTAGAGGCAAAAAAAAAAAAGTGAAACTGAGCCTCTAGGAACCCCGGGATGTACCCCCAGCCCTGAGATTGTCGAAGTTCCTGCTCAGAGCACATCGAAGAGGTGATGAATACCATCCAGAATTCTGTCCAATTGTTGGTGTTATCCTAGAACTAGGTCTCCCAACCTCAACTCTGGTGGCCTTTGGGGCGAAGGAAGCCTTTGTTGTGGGCCTGTCCTGTGCAGCGTGTCCAGCAGCACCCCTGGCCTCTCCTCACTAGATGCCAACAGCATCCTACCCCAAGTGGAGACAACCACCAATGTCCCCAGACATTCCCAGGTGTCCCCTTGGGGATAGTCATCCCGTTGAGAACCACTGTCTCAGGAAGGTGTTTCTTACTCTTCTAGTCGCGTCCCACAGGTAGATAGATGGCTCTCACTTTATTTCTCTGAAATGCACTGTTTCTTGCAAAGTAAATGCATTCTGTGCTGAGAGACTGAGGACAAGCAGGTGCACCCTGAGCACGCAGTGGTGTGCCCCAGGCACCCTGAGGGCAGCCTACAGGGACTGTGGGATTTGATCATCACCGTGACCCTAGGGAGCAGTTCCTAGAACATCTGGCTTCATAAACAAGGAAACTGAGGTTTCACGAAGTTCCCCAGGAAATTCATAGTGATGGCTCTTTGGACCTCACACTCAGCTGCCTACACTCCGGTGGCAGCCCTGGATTCTAGGGGATGGACCTCAACATTGTGACCCAGTCACTGACTAGAACCGTCCTGGACGTTACCATGGACATCATGTCCAGGACACATGTGTTAGTCACATGGAGGGTAACGAATCCGTATGTGGGTGTGTGAGAGTGCAGAGGTGTGTTAGGTAAGTAGACTCCACTGGCGCTGTGTGAAATTGGGCCTTCATCAGCCACCCAAGAAGGAGAAAGCAAAACAGCCCTGCAAATGCAAACTGCCTACAATGAGTCCATTTCCTCTCATGCCTTCCCCAACCCAGAATCACTGGGTCTCAGAGGTTACTGGAATGAAGATCTGGGGTCCTAGCAGGCCCTGTGTGTGCATGTGCCATCCAGGTTGTGGAGGAGACTCCTCAGGAGTCCAGGGCTGGGGGCAGGGTGGGAGTATTCCATAAAACTGGATAGGGCCTTTCAAGCTCTTAACCATCGCCCTGGAGAACTGAAATCTCAGTACCTGTGTCCACCCAGAGACATCGCTGAGCTAGGAGCAAAGCCTGTACCTCCAGGGGGGAGCTGTGGGGATCTCCCTGCACCCAGCAGCCACCCTCTCACCCATTCGGTGTGCATTCACAGCTCCTGGTCCCAGGCCACCTCTATGTGGGCAGATAGCTGCTCTCTGCAAATCGGTCCCGACACCCTGGACATGATGAGGGAACATCGGCAAGCCAGGCCTTCTCTGAGCTCCTGCCCAGACGAACCTGTGGCCGATGTCTCTGCCACAGCTGTGGCCCGTGTCCAGTTGGTGAGGGCTCAGCCAAATCGGCCATTCTGTGCTTTTTCTAACTAGTAATGCAGGTTGATTTGGTAACTCAGTCATTGCATGTCCTCAAGAGCAAGGTCATTAATGGGCTAGTCTTTAAATGAAGAGATTTTCCTGAGCAGAGGAAGGAAATAAGGCTTTAAGTCACAGAGCCCTAGCAAGGGAGATTTAAGGGCTGTGATGTGTAGCCCTGGGGACCAGTGAGTGCTGGGCCCTGAACTCTTCTGGCCAAGAGCAGTCAGGAACTTTCTGGTACCAATTTTGTCTGGACAGCTGCGCCTCCCAGCCACCTCCCCTCCTTCAAACATGTTATGTGAAATTTAAATAAATTTTTTAAAAACTTCAATGCATTCAAATGTTTTTTCTATATACCATTTCACCCAAGTCAGCATCATTTGGTGTTTTGCCTTTACAGTAATTCTCTTTTTTAAAAAAAAAAAAATTCATTATATGCTGACCTGTATATGCCATGTGTATTTGTAAGTCATTATCATCCATGCCACCTAAATGCCAAACATGCTTTTAAAACGAAGACTCAAGTGCCTTTTTAGGAAAAACAACATGATCTTTATTTTTAAAACAATAACTTACAGGTTGAGCGAAATCTCTGACATACGCTGTTTGCTTTATGCACAGCGTTGAAGCCTGGAACAGTTTTGCTTTTTTTTTTGTTTGTTTTATTTCAATGTCAGTTAACAGATACAATTAATGTCAGAAACTGCATTACAGGGCAGTTCTCGTCTCACACCTCATGCCAGTACAAAGCGACATCCAGGTAGAAAACTGTCGTATTGTAAATAAAACATTTCCACCGAGGCTGGCATAGATGTATATATCTATATATTTATATATAATTTCACAACAACTAACAGTCAACGTCATCCATAGTCAAAACCGAAGTCAAGCTAGTTTTAAAACTACAACATGATTACATGTCAGCGTTATACTTCCCATACAGCATTTAAAATATTTAAACTTTCTGATACATTTATAAGGTATGCCAAGAGTGAGAAAATAAAGTCTTAGCATTTAAATACAAATCACCATAGAAAACCTTCAGGAAACACAGAGTCCTATTGTACAGAAGTGCAAGGCAGGTCCCTCTGGCCACCTGCTTGGACAAGTGGCATTGGCTGGTGGCACAGCCCTGCGTGACACACTATCAGGGTCACAGCCACGTGGTGGCCACACAGGCATGAGAGAGACCGGGAGGAAGCACAGTGGCACGCCTCCCCCTCGGCACACTGCTCCTGTCTCAAGCCCCCAGGCAGCCAGGAGCCCAGCTGAAAGCAAGCACACGCATCGTGAGACTGGGCCTCACTTGGTGTTTTGCTCCAAAGCGGAGTACTCTGTTTCCGACACCCGGGAGGCGTCGATGAGTTTGGTGAGGCCTGTTTTGGCCGAGTACTTGAAGATGAAGGCCTTCATCAGCTCGTACCTGTAGTTGCGGTTGATGAAGCTGTAGAGCACGGGGTTGACACAGCAGTGCACCAGGGACAGGCACTGTGTGACATGCAGAGCCGAGAAGAGGAAGTTCTCCAGCTGGCAGGTGAAGGGGATGTAGTGCAGGATGGAGCAGACATCCAGGAGCACCACGACGTGGTAGGGCAGCCAGCACACCAGGAAGACCACCACGTAGGAGAAGATGATCTTCCGGCTGCTGTGCGTCTCCTGGTCGCCGGAGGCCGAGAGGGCTCGGGCCAGCAGGAAGTAGAAGACGGCGATGATGCAGAAAGGAATGACAAAGCCCAAGACCACAGACATCAGCTCCATGCTGATCAGCCACTCCTTGACGCTGTGCTCAGGGTAGAAGGACCGGCAGTAGGTCTCGTTGTTGGATGCGGATGTGACAGTCTTCAGGTAGTAGGTGTCAGGCAGGGACACACAGAAGGCCAGCAACCACACCAGGATGCAGACGACACGACGAACCACCTTCTTCCTGTGGCTCGAGGTGTTGGTGAAATAGGTGATGGACAGGTAGCGGTCCACACTCATGCAGGTGAGGAAGAAGATGCTGCCAAAGAGGTTGATGGAGAAGATGAGGTGAGAGACCTTACAAGTGAGCTCACCCATGGGCCACTGGTTATGCTGCACAAGGCTGACCACCCAGACCGGGATGGTGACCACCACCCACAGGTCGGCGATGGCCAGGTTTAAGATGTAGCAGTGTGTGTCGTAGCCAGTGGTCTTGGCCTGGATGTTCACCCAGACCACCACGGAGTTGGCAATCATGCCGATCACAAAGATGAAGATGTAGATGAAGGACAGCGTGTAGAGTAGAACGCTCTTGTTGGCCATGTTGGGGCACGTCATGGTGTCGACCACGATGCAGTCGCTGCTGTTGCATGGCCAGCTGATGTCAGAGAAGTTCCCTGGTTCTGAGTAGTCGAACAGATGCAAATCCATGGTGTTGAGGGCAGTGATTAAGTGGCCTGCAAGAAAAAAATCAAATGAAAAGAATGGAAGAGACAAATTGCTTCGTTAGGAGACATTCAAGTTTCAATCAAAATGCTTTTTCAGCGCCTCATACACGCAACTGTTTCACTGCAGTCCTGTAGAATTTTTGCAAAGAAAACAGCCACAGCAGAACCCCGCAAAACCAAATCAAACACACCCAGAATCTAAAGCCACATGGTGCTCAAAGACACAGTGCTTGCTTTCTCTATCTTTCCACGGCTGTGTTTGCAAGACATCGCCAGCCTGGCTGTGCCCAGGGTGTGAAATTAGCACAATCCAGGGGCCCCCGAAATGTCAGGCAGCTGATGTGGATGGCCGGCTGGCTCTCAGTGGACCGTGGAGGCGTTTAACCTACACTCCCCAAAAATGGCAGAATTGATCTGTTCCTTACCAGTGTCCGGCTCTGGTATCTCAATGAAATTGACTCAGATTCTCTTCCAAATTTGCATTAAAAATGGGACTAGTGCTTTTTACCCCTCTGCAAAATCAGCACATAAACCCAGGTCTTCTGCTGCCCCATCTGCAGATGTGTAGACCCCTGGAAACGTGGTCAGCATGCCGAGCACCCTGCAGCCTGACCGAGGTCCAGCACTGCAGACTCTGGTTTTGCTGTGTGATTCTCATCCCAGGGCACCCAAGCAGCTGCCTCAAGCACTGGGCCGGCACCTGGCTTCCCATCTTTTATCTGCCCAGTTGCTTCAAGGGCAATATGTGCCAAGACCCAAAGCACAAGAATCACCACCGGCTGCCTTCCTGGAGGGGCGGACGAGTTTTTCAACTGTCTTTCCCGCTGACCTGACGTGAGGCCAACTCTGAATTGTCCCCATTTAGCACCCACGGAGGATCCAGCCCAAGATACCACTGTGCTTGGCAATGATTCCTTCATGAATTCACCAGCTATGGGAGCTGCCGGGGCCTGTCTTCTACCGCTGCCCTGTCCACCACAGAGCCCGGCTCTGTGTCCGCATGACTGTGAGAGGAGACGTAAAACGAACATAAGCAGGGGCCGTGGTGAGGGTTAGGTGTTGGTGCTTCCTCCTCACCTGTCCCAGGTAATAACTGACCAAGTCAAGTTTGTTTGCCAAGTTAATGTCAAGTGGACTCCAGGTCACACATGAGAACTCCCCAGGGAGGGAGGTCAATGGTCCGTCCGTGTGTCAGTGCCCAGGTGGCCATGCTAACGGTATGAAGAGATAGCTGGGAAAAGTTCCCCTGAGAGCAGATCCTCTCCCCCGCCCCCCAGGATGGGATTCTGGCTCCTCACTAGTTAATATTAACTTGAGACAAGTTAAACTGTTTTCCCACTACTTCTCAGGACACTGGTTGGTGCCTCAGAACTAAAGACCCTAATGCAGGATCTAACACATAGCATATGCTCACTAAAACTTCCCCCTCCCTTTAGTGAAAAGCATGCGCTTGCTTAGTTCTTGCTGCATATTTGAAGCTGACTCTTCAAATGGCAAAGTAATCTGTGTCCCTGCCATGAGACATGCAGGAGCTAACACAAAGACACACCGTCAGTTCACCTTCGGGATAAATGGACAGAGTCCCTGAGGAATGAGATTTTCTGCTGCCTCTCCAGACCAGCTGACTCCTCCCCCTCAAAACCCAGGGCAGGCAACCTACCCTGGAATCCCAGTCACCAGAGGCTGCCTGCAGGCTTCTGGAGGTTCTCCCCTGTTGGGCTATAAGCGGCAGTTGGTTTCCCTCCAGGTGACCTACCCAGTGTCCCACTGCTCAGATAGAGGACAAGCCACAGCCAGGCAGCCAGACAGAGGAGGGTTGAGTCCTGGGACCGGAAAGCCACTCGGCTGGTGCCTGGCTGGGGCTCATTCTCCACCCACATTGGCACAGCCTACAAGATCTCGGCCACAGCCATAAATCCTGGAGTTTGGGCTGATCACAGGGGCTTTTGTTAGCCTGAGCAGATGCCAAGTTCCCCCATGTCTTTCTTCACCTCAGGAGACACCCAGCTCACTCAGGCATGGACAGACAGACCTACTCAGGGGCAGGAGTACACAATCAGGGGACACCTGCCTCTTCTGCATGGTCCCTAGGAAATCAGCAGACAAATGCGTCCTTCTGGGCCCCTCCATTCCCCTGCACCTCTCACTGCTGCCAGCCCCAGAGCCCCGTCTGGTGGGGCAGGGTTTCTGGCCTCTGCCGGCTAGGCAGTGAAAGGCTGATGCAGTGATCGCAGTCACTCATGACCAGGCACACCTCCCCGCAGCCGTCCTCTCCTGGGTGGCACAGGGGGGATCATCCAAAAGTGGGTGGACTGTGAAGGTCAGCTGCCCTGCTGATGATTGATCATTGATCGATCATTGATTACTGATCACCAATTAGCTCAGGAGGTGAAGCCAGAGGCCCATGTGCCTTCTTCTGGGAACCATAGTGCCCCCACCTGTGCCGCAGAAGGCTCTGGTGGTCAGAGCAGGAAGGGAAACACAGAGAAAGGAGGTGGGAAAGGGCACAGCCATCAAATCCTCCACAGATTCAAATGGGAAACCAGGAGGGGAAATGCCACACAATTGCTTAGCCTCTTGTCATCTGGATGTTTTTCATGCATTAAATTTGGGGAGCCAGGGTTGTTTCCAGAGAAAAGACTATGATTTGGCCTGTTATGTGGCGTGCACTCGCAGCAAAGGCCTGGCTGCTGAGCGTGTATCTCAGAGCCTGGGGTGGGCAGGGCAGGCTCACTTCATGCCATTACACTGACGACGATGTGGACCCCACCAGAGAACAGAATCTGCCTAAATCATCAGCTTAAGTTTTAACAAGGGAGGCTCTCAGAGCCTAATATGAACAAAGGCATGAAACGCAGATGATGAGCTGTCTACCCAGATACCTGTTTAAGGCCTGGCCACTAAGTGCCCAGCAAAGTCTGAGGGTGGAGGAAGGAAAGAAGCATCTACTGAACCCCCTGTGGCCACATGAGCTCCCTGACCACCTGCACGGCATCTCTGCTCCACTCCAGCCAAAGCAGGGGCCCCTTGTCCAGGACACAGAGCTGAGAGCGCCGGTGCACACGTGTGAGCTCCTCTGCACTGGCCGGTGCAGCTGGTCTGCTTTGCTGGGAGGCAGTGGAGGGGCTAGTAACCACCAGGACCTGGAGGTGACGCCCTCACCCGCCTCGAAATGGACCAGCCCTTCTTGGGGCTGAAGTTTAGGAGCAACTTCATGGTGTCAGTCAAAGCTACCCATTGCCTGCACCTTATGGCTCCGAGCCCACACCAAAGAGGGGCCAGGGCATGAGCCCCACTGCAGATACTTAGGCTGCCAGGTGTCTGCATAAAGAGTTCCTGAAAAGAGGGGGAAAATGGACATAGAGTAAAATATGTTTCCAGTTCCATGGCTTCACGGTGCACACATCCTCCTCTGGAAAGATTCACATGTTCCCAAGTGTACACGCAAGAATATTTACTGATGTGCAGGTTCCATGCTAGTAAAATCTGAGGACAAAAATGCCAATCAATAGAGAAGTGGTTCAATAAATCCGGCGTATCCACTGTGGCATATAATCTAGCTGTGAAAACAAAGAGGAGACCGACTCTTATGATTGTGGAAAGTTACTATGCTGTTCAGATCTGCACACATACACAGAGAACGCTCTCTTTTGTATAAAAAGGGGCGAACATTATGTGTATTTTTGTATTTAAATGTCTATGCTTAAAGCCACAAGAACAATCACATTATGTATAAAACTTTGGGCCAAGAGGGCAGGAGGACAAAGCGGGGTTTGCACTTTTGACACTATAAACCTCTGTATTATTTGAAACCTGACATTAAGAATTATGTAAATTTTAATTAAAAACTATGAATTGGCAGCTACAAAACAGTCATGAGGATATAAAGTACAGCACAGGGAATATAGTCAATAATATTGTAATAACTGAGGATGGTGCCAGGTGGTTACTAGACTTGTCGGGGGGATCACTTCATATGTTATATAAATGTCTAACCACCATGCTGTACACCTGGAACTCATATAATATTGGATGTCAACTGTAATTGAAAAATAAAATAATTATGTAAATTTTAATAGAGGTAGGAATGTTTCAGAAAACAATAAAGGTTCACATTCCCTGTTCCTGGACCACAGATACCCAAGTGAGAACAGAAAGCAGTAAGGTCGCTGTCCCCTCCCTCTTTCCTGACACTTCCCGTGTTTTATCTCACGAAGTTCCCGTCCCACACCTCCTCTTGGACACATGGCGTGTCTGCTCCAAGGGACAGTGGCTCATCCTGTGCCTGCAGAGGTCCAGCACGTGCCACCCTCCCTGTCTGGGGTCTGCAAGCGCCTCGTCTACTACTGACGTCGCACATGGTGGAAGGGCTCCTCTTTGCCCCACAAGGACGTCCCTGGGGACGTGCCTCTCCCATCTCAGGCTCATTATTCTCCCACCAAGTATCCTTGGCAACGAGTGAGCAGCAGCCAGTGGCCTGAGGTATTGAACTGCATCCAAATGCTTTGCCTAAGCTCCCCCGGGGGGCTGGGGGCAAGCCAGAATCAGAGGCCTCCAAGCTTAGCGTCCCCGTGGGGTGGCGATTTGTCCTGCAGTAAACTGTCCCTTCTCAGGCCAACAGTCACTCCCTCCAGAATGGACTGCCAAGTGTTCAGGGTCTGGCTAGTGTTCACCTAAATCACCTTCAATATGTTTGCAATTTCCCATCACAGGACCAAAAGACCCTTCTGGACTAACCCCTCAGCCCCTCCCATCCCAAATAACGTGTCCGCTGCTTCTCTGGCCTTCTCCCACCCAGGCCAGCATCTCCATGCTGCGTCCTGGCCTGGTTTACATGTCTCCTGCCACGACATCATTCATCCTCAGACACACCTGCAAAGTCGCCTGGCCCAAAGTAGATGTTCAATGAATTAGTAGTTCATCAAGCCCCACTGAGACCAGAGATCTGAGGCCATCACTGGAGATGGGCATCCAGAAGCGATTGTTCTGAAATCCCCACTGAGCGGAGATATCATCCCCCTTTTTCATGCTCCCAAATGTTTGTGGAGCCTCCTCTGTGGGGGCTGTACTCTGGGGCCTGGTGAGCCAGCATGGTCACCGCCTGCCCCCAAGAGCTCACCAGCTCACCGAGAGGATCAGGAAGCAGAGGTTGGGGCCGCTCTGGGGCAGGAGGTGAGGGATTGCCACTCACGACTCACATGGCCTGTGGAGCCTTCAAGGAGAAAGGAGAGGGTCAGAGAACCTGGCTGAATAGATGGAGGCAAGAATCAGGACTTGGTGGGTGTGAGGGGTCAGGCTGGGCCCCTCCCTGCAGAAGACACAAAGGTTTTGAGCAAGCGACTGGCTTTGGGGCAGAGATGGCTTCTGAGGATGGAGGTGACACAAATCGAATAGGCTTGTGGTGGCAGAGCAGGCTGGAGGCAGGAATGTTTCAGAGGTGTCGGGAGGAAGGCGCTCCCAGTGTCCAGTGGGGCAAGTAAGATAAGGCAGGCCAGGCAGGGTCTCGGGCACCTCTCAGTCACAAGGGGCTCCTGCCCTCTGGCCCTTTCAGGACTTCTGCCTATGGGGACCTTCTTTAACAGCTTCCTGCGATTTGGGGCAGTGTCCTCCCAGCACAGAAGTTTGGGGAGCAACTCTGTGCTGTCCCCAGACGAGATCACCTGGAGACTGAGGCAGGACAGGAAAAGGGGCCAGCTACCTCTCTCCCAGCTCCTCCAGGGACTGTATCCGGGGGAACCGCGCTCGAGCCTGCTGTAAAAGCCGACCCCTCTAAACGGTGCCTGGATGATGAGGATCCACTGCACCCAGAGAACCATTAGGCAGCTGCACATGACAGGTTAGGTTTTCATTTTGGAGATTTTTGTTACCAATCCTGCAGTAAATCTATGAGGCAGTCCAGGAAGGCTTCAGCCCCAGCAGCTCCTTGACCAGAGCTCACTGCTGCACGGACTGTCCCCCAGTCCCAACAGAGAACAGTGCCAACTGGACCACACACACACAAACACACACACACACACACACACACACACACGTGACCCTGAGTGACCATAGTCTACACAAGTAACGAACTGCTCTGAATCACTCGAGAACTGGAAAAATAATAGAGAGAGAAAAAGAAGGAAAGAAAAAGCCATACCCTAATTCAGGTGCCGGCCACCTATTCCGGGGGCCCTCAGACATACATCATGTTAACTCTGGGGGCCCCCTCATCCACTTCAGTACTGGGGGATAAAATGAACCCCACATCCAGAAACCCGATCTGGCCTGTTGTGCTCAGCTGCCCGACAGGGAAGTGGAGTTGCACTCAGCAGGGCAGACCCAGAGGTCCCACGTTACAAGGGCTGCCGCCTGGGTTGACCAAGTGTAACCAGAGCCCTAATTCCCACCCAGCTTAGGACTGGGTCCGGGCAGCAGGAGGTCAGCCAGGCTGAGCCACTCACGGCGCCCGGTACACACAATGGGGCTCCCAGGAGAATGCTCCACAATCTCAGACTCTTCTATTCAAACTGAGACAGATCCCCACAAAAGGTCCCCACACTGCCCCTCAGCCAATAGCAGGTCAAGGCCACGGGGGACAGTCAGAGCCCCTCCACCCTTTGGGCACTTGGAAAACACAGGTCAGTTTCCAAACCTACTCCTGGCTCAGCAAAATTTTGGCTACAAAATTATGCAATTCCTCCATCACTTTAATGAGGAAGCAAGAATGGGCTTCTCCCCACCACTCCCAATTCTAAATTAGTAGATTCTTACATAAAAAAGCATGTAATACCCCTGCAGAGAGCATTTAGGTAGTCCAGATCAGAGAGCCATCCCTGATTCTTTTTCCTTCCTTTTTTTTTTCCTTGTCATTATTTTAATAGCAAATATGTGTCCTGGAGCTATAATTTTCTGGACTTTAAGTACAGTTTCTAAATTGTACCTGCCCATTTGGAAGGTATTCTAGCACCATTTTTGTTCCCAAGAGTAAAATTAAGTTTCTCAGTTGCCTAATTTAAAAGTGCAAATGCTTTTCAGCTCCCAATTCCGCTCATGTTCTGCAAAATCACCGGGGAAAATCTCGCCCCGAAATCTTTTAGGCTGTTTTTCTTCCCATCGGTTACTCTCAGAGTTTAGAGTGGCTCTCGGCCTCAGGTTTGAGAAACTGCCACCAACTTCCCTGGTGTTGCCTGGAAAACAGGAACCACCATAACTAGAATAATCACACAAAAAGCCACTGTTCCTGCGTAAATAGTTTTTTTTGTTTGGTGTCTTTTTTTTTTTTTTTTTTTCCCTTCAGTTCAGAAAGTCTATACTTGGCCTGTTCTGGGCCTGACTAGAAACCATAATACCTTCTCCATTCTCTCAGGACTTTCTGTTAACAGGGCATGACCTCACCTCCAGAGTCCCAACTCCGTTTAAGCACAGGCATGCTGCCTCGGCTATACTTTCCAGAACTTTCTTTAAACTGTGATTGTGATGCACTGCCCTTTAAAAAAAAATCACACGGGCAGCAAAATATGCACTTTCCAATTTTCTTTTGCCTTTCCACCTGCACTTTTTCTCTATTTTTCTTTTGCTTTTCCACTCCCCACTCCTCCTACCCCCAGGGGGTTGTGGCCTCAAGCTTAGCAGTTGTGTGTACACTGGAGTGTTTGTGGCAGAGACAGGGGGGAAAAGAGTAAATTGTTTCCAAGCTAGAACTCCGTGTGCAACTGTGCCTCAGAGAAGGCTGAGCATCGGGAAACTCGTGCTGGTGGAAGGAAGGCAGCGCTTTATCCATTGAAAATCTACAGACTGTTCAGCGCAGACACCAGCAGCCTCCTTTCTTTCCTAAGCAAGCCTATTTGATCTGGCATTTTCCTGGCATAAATAAAGGCACACAAAGGCCGCATCTGCGTTTAAAAAGAGAAGGAAAAGTTATCACATTGAGACTTCGCAGAGTGAAGTTTCAGGGGGTGTCCCTGCACCAAATACCTTCAGAAGGCTGTAAACCATTTGGAGGGTGACTTCTACTTCTGGAAAATGTAATTACTCTGTTGTGAGCAAATGAATCATGAGAAAGAGAGAAAGAAGGAAAGAAAAGAAAGGAAGGAAAGGAAAGGAAAGGAAAGGAAAGGAAAGGAAAGGAAAGGAAAGGAAAGGAAAGGAAAGGAAAGGAAAGGAAGGAAAGGAAAGGACAAGGGAGACAGTCAGTCTGACTTTTACAACTTCTCATTCCGTCTGGAAATTACAAGTCATAGTTAACCACCCATCTTTGCCCTCACTCCAAAGTTCTTACTCTCAGATACCCCCTCGATATCTGCATTTGCGCATACTAACAAAACTGAACAAAATTTATGTTTTACATGAAGAGTATATTTACATGACAAAATCCTAGGCTCCTTGCTCTTTTCCCCAACTGAAGTTGGACTAAGCTTCTGAAAGAACAAGAAATGCTCGTGTTAGATGAGCAAGGATGCCGTTAGGAGACCAGAAGGCAGAGCCGTGTGTCACATTCAGCCGCAGAGCTCCCTGGCTCCCGGACCGGTGGTCCCCCAGGACACTGAGTGCAGATGCCCTTCGAGATTCGCAGCAGTTTCCTGCTCCACTTCAGGATGCCTCTGAATAAAGTGTGCATCTTTCTGGAATTGCACACGGACTGCCGATTCTGTTTAGCAGTTAATATACCAGGAGGGAAGCAGGGTGCCAAGCTGACCCTTGTGCCAACTTTGAGAAGCAGAATGAACAGTTTGCAGTCTCCCCAAGTCCCCAGCTTACTGGAGCTTAAGTCCCCACCGCAGCAAATAAACACCAGATTCTCAAACCCAACCAACACACAGAAGGTCCTTCCACAAGTGACCTAAGAAAACTGCCTTTTTTACTGTCTGCAGGGAGAGGTGCCCCCTTCCCCTTCCCTCCCCTCCCCTCCCCTCCCCGCGGTAGTAGGCACCCTGAGCAACGCAGCCATGCGACAAGCAGCCGGGCTCTCAGAAGGCAGGCAGACCTGCAGGATCGCAAGCACCCATCACAGCCCTGAGAAAGAAGCCGCTGACAAACCACTCAGCTTAAGAGCAGAAGCCCTGCCCGCCGCCTCCCCTCCCTCTCACCAGGGCTGAAGAGGGAGCAGTTTCCTTACCTCCGCTGTCTCCCACTCAGGGCTGGCTTTCCTGGTTCCTACCCTGGCTCCTACGCTCCCTGCCTGCCTTCAGGGCTGAGCAGTTTGCAGGAACTGTGAGCTCCCGGGCTGCAGACTCCCATTATATACACTGCAGGAAGGCGCCTCTAGATGGCAGCTTTGTAACCCACATCGTCCTCCCTCCCTCCCTCCCTCCCTCCCTGTGCCACCCCCACCCCAATCACAAATGCAGACACACATGCATGCATGCACGCACACACACACCCCTCTTTGTAAGCCCGGGTCTGCTGCTTCCAGCAAAGCTCCTCCACACCCGCGCGCTCTTGGAAAACCCCCACCTTCCTTCATTTGCAAAGTGTAATGAAGCCCCAAGGTCCCGGCCCCATGGGGGGGAAATGTGTCAGCTGAAGAAAAACCGCAAAGAAACCTTAGTGCTTTGTGAAATCATCAAATATTTATCTGGTCTCAGGTATATCTTTAACATTCCCATTAACACCTCTCAGCTCTGGGGAAGACTTTGTTCCCGGGCAAATGCTCTGAACTTCTGAACCTGGGTGTTGATTGGTTCAGCCCGGGTTTTCTTTGTTAATTCCTTCAAAACAGAAGTCACAGTATTTGCAGGAGCAATCAGTGGGATATATATATATATATATATATATATATATATCCCCAAAAGTGGGGGGAAAGAACCTATAGAATAGATTTCAATCTACTTTATTTGAATTTCTTTTTCTTTATAAACTATTTAGGCCCAAATGCCTTGAAAACCTAAGCAAAATGGTATTCTGAAGCTCCTACACAGTACCAGGCACACATTAAGGGTAGAAAAAAATGTCTTTTTGATGATGTCTTTCCTGAGGTAAGTTTAACCAACACTTTATTACTATTATTATTAAAATCTACTTCTTATCTAGAAGTGTGTGGCTAAAGTCCTTCCTTGGGGGAATTAAATCTAAAATGTGTTCCACAGAGCACTCGCCTCTCACGCCCTATTTAGAAAAATAACCACAAAGCAGCGATCCCGACTTTCACTTTTAGAAGCATGCATGCGTGGTGTGTGCGTTCTTTGGGTTTCTGCTTTGGAGTTGGGGTTCTCTGAGGGCAGCCAGAGTCGCGTGTGTCACTTGCCGCCTTTCCACTTTTCCCCTCCGGAGCTAAAACTTTAGATTCTTTTTATACTTTTACTAAAAATAAGAGCAGACAGCCAGATTCGGGGCTGGTGGGTGGAGGGGGAGGCGGGAGTCAAACTGCCCTGCGGCTGGAGGACTCCGCGTGGAGAAAGCCCTCAGCAAAAGCAACATTTTATTTAGAGAAATCAGGGAGCGGAGGGCGCACACCTGTTCTCCGGAGGCTCTCAGAGGGGATCTGCTCTCAGGAGCCCTCCCTGTCCCTGCGGGATCCGGGGCTCCGGAGGGTCCACGTCCAGCTCCTAGAAAAAGCTGCTGTCCAGGAAAACGGCAGGAGGCTCCCTCCGCGCACCCCGCAGGCAGGGGAGGCGGGAGGAATGCTCACTCGTCACTTTTTTTGTCCTGTTTTCCTCGCGGTGACCCTGCCTCGGAGCCTGCTGGCAGGGTACCCACACCCCATGCCGTCAAGCAGCGGGCTCCTCTGTGACACTGACCACAGGCTTGCCTGTCTATGTCTGTGAACTTGGCGGTCTGTTCCTGGACTGAAATACAGGATGGGGTTGAATCTGCTCGAATCAAAGGTGCTCTCTTGAAAAGGAAACAGCATTGAGAGAAACCTGCTACAGGATGCAGTTGCTAACAATGGCGGAAGGAAAATGCAAAGTAGTTATAAAAGAGGAACCCAGTTCAATCCCTGCTCTGAGGGCTGCCGGGCTGTGGGTGGGGCCCGGGCAGCAGCTGGACTTGGATCTGAGACTTGCAACAGCAGGAGGAGCCACCGTGCGCCAGGCGCCCTGGGAGGGGCCTGCACCCTCCCGCCTTTGCGTTCCCTGAGTGTCCCTACCCTCTGGGGGCAAATGAGAGGGTAAGTAAGCAGTGCTGCCTGAGGGAGCAAGATGGCATCGCCCCAGAACCTGAAATGCGTCTTGGACCGTTGGGAAGTCTCCCCCAGCTTTTGGAAGGCTCACACTTGTAAGGGAGGTCGCACTGGTTAGCTTAGCAGTGAGTTTGGTTACCCGAAAAGGAAATTCTGAGGAGGCAGGAGGGTGGCTGACCCGGCTGACTCAGAACTCGGTTTCCTTGCTAGTGCTGCACTTAGTGTGAGAGGCGTGAGAGCAGGGAGGGTTCCAGCCTGGCTCCCAGGCCAGCCTGGCTCTGTAATCTGCGCCTGGGATTTGAGGCTCCAGGAGCAGGCACCCCCTGCCCTCCATCCCCATCAGGTTTGCATGCAGGTGTGGCAGCCTGACTCAGCCTTCTGCCCCAAACCGGCCTCACTTTAAAAGCTCTGGGACCCAAGAGGGCCAGGCTAGTGAGCAGTTAGGGGTCAGCATGGACACTGCTGACTGCAGCTGTGACCCCAGACACTCAGCTGCAGGCTGGCTTGGGGACTGAAGATGGACTTTGCCCAGGAACAATCTCAGAACATCACACAAGGCTGGTGGACCCCTGGCGCCCCACCCCTGGCAAGAAGCCTCTGCATTAGAGGCTGGGCCTAATGGGAGTCCTCTCAGCCAGGTCCGGCCTCCCTCTGAATGACAGCCACCACGCTGCTGCTTCCGGGGAGGGACCTAGGAGTAGACACAGATTCCCAAGAGCCTGGGCTCTGTCCAGACAGGGATGCCTCGGAACCCCAACTTCCACACCATGTCTGTCAAAGCAGTTTAGCCTTTTTTAATATTAGGTCCTTTTTTAAAAAAAGGATATATATATATATATTAGAACCTTCTGTTCTTGCCAGGTGCTTCTCAGAATTCAATGAAAGGGTTCCACTTAGACGCACCTGGCAAGTCCCAGCAAAGCCCTGCCCCTGGCCCCAGCCAAATCCCAGGAACACAGAGCATTTTTTCAGGATGACAAAAGATACATAACTCAGGGCTTGTGACCTTTGATGGACACTGATAAAGCTTGAAAGGCAAAGCTAAATGTGAGCATTAACTCGGCTGGTCTCGGTCTCTCCACTAAGTGTTTTGCCTACGTTCTTTCATGGAATCTTCACAGCAACGGCTGAAGGCGCACTAGGTTGGGCTCCCTAAAAGCGCACCCTTGGATGAGAATTCAGGGGCAACAGATTCATGAAGGCATTGCTCCCTGAAGAAAGTACAATGAATGGGGGACAGACAGCCAGTGGCACAATTCTGTCTAAACCTCGGCTGCAGCCTGGCCCTACTTGACTTTCTGAAGCCTAAACACACCCTGAATCTGCCCCAACTCCAGGCACGAGAGCTGGATCCTTCAACCACTGCACCAGGGCTGCTGGATGGGTGGGGAAGGGGAATGTAACCCCCAGATACTTCCTGTTGCCAACCAGAGTGGGTGGAGGTGCTGCTAGTCCCAGGTCAGACAGCCAGATTCGGGGTTACCTCTCTCAAAGACTCATTCCTGTCACCAGTCTGGGAAGTAAGCCCACATTACATGTGGGGGAGGGACACAGAAATATGAGGGGGTCAGGGGATCTGGAAACAGCAAGACACTGAGTTAAGCATCCATGGTATCTATTATAATAGTTTGGGTCCCAATAAGATAATGCATACTCTCTTTGTAATATTCAGATCAACTTGTTTCTACCTCAGGACCTTTGCATCTGACACTTTCTCTTCCTGGAATACTCTTCCCAATGATTGTTATATGGCTGCTCCTTCTCTTGTTCTGATGTAAGATTTAATACAGTATAATTTCTTTAGAGAAACCTTATTTCACCACTCTGGCCAAAGTACCCCCCATCCCAGTTACACCCTTGTTAACTGATATTCTTCATAGCACTGATCGCCATCCAAAGTCACCCGTTCATTGTTCATCTTCTCCCCACTAGAGCGTAAGTCCTCGAGGGCAAGAATTCTTAATTTGTTCAATGCCGTGTCCCCATTGTGACACACGGTGGTTAGCACATAGTGGATTCTCATCAATATTAACTGAATGAATAAACTTAGACAAATCTCATGTGTTTGCTCTGTTTCAATCAGGTGTGTGCCCTCTTCACATTTCTCTCATCTTCTGCCTCATAGAATTGGGGGGTGGGAGGGAGTTAAGAAAGGGCCCACATTAAATGTTTTAAGAAAATGGAAAACCATAGACCTTAAAAGTGGGCAAAGGGCTTGAGTAGTATTTCACACAGAGGGACATCTAGATGGTCAATAAAAATGAAAACTGGACGACTTCCTTAGTCATTGGAAAAATAAAATTAGAATCACAATGCCCCACCGCTGGGCACCCACCAGAAAGGCTAAAGTGAAAATCCCTGCCTATGTAAATGTGAGAAAGGCCATCCACCAACTTGAAGACAACGGTTACTAGTACCTCTGAGGAGAGAGGGAGAAATGGGATCCAGTGGGATACACGGGGGCATCTACACCGTCTCTGTACTATTTTTATTTCTTCAGGCAAAAATGTCCACATTTGTTAGATCTTATTGGTGGCACACAGGTAGACTTTACATGACTTGCTCTTCTCTATGCTTGAAATTTTTCGTTTTAGCCTTTACACTTGAGAAGAGGAAAATAAACTTGAATAGAGAGTTTCTGGGTGAAGCGTTGCTTTCTCTATTTTCACTCCATTGTCAAGTTTGACACAGAAAAGGATGTTTTCTGATCTCTGAGCGAGTCCAGGAAGCTTCTCCCACAAGAGCGTATCAAAGCATGGAAGCCTAATGGGATACCAAGGACATTGGGTCAAACCGCAGCCTCATTTTTCTGAAACTTTGACAACGTTCTGCAGTATTGTCGTTTCACACTCCTCCAGCTTCAATACATAGACTTTAGCTTCAAAACCTAACACCGATTCGGTTGAAAAAGATCTAAACCTAAAGACAAAGATGAAATATTTGAGTGTATCTTATGCAATTATTTCAGTGGATATGGATTTCAAGGTTACAAATTTTATATATGCTAATAGTTAGACATTTTAATTTCCACCAATGTTCGTGAAGACTTCTAAAAAGCTTACAAATGCCATGTGAGTTCAAATTAGACACCCTTCCTTCCTTCCTTCCTTCCTTCCTTCCTTCCTTCCTTCCTTCCTTCCTTCCTTTTTTCCTGTTCAGAAAGAAAAAGGAAGAAATGGGGCAGACCAAGATCTCACTTTCAAAATCATACACTTTTTAAAAAAATCATTAACAACGGATTCCCAGAGTTTCTACTTAAAGTTATATTTGCTTCTACAGAAAGCCTGTCCCAAAGAAGCAAGCCAGTGATGCTCTTGCCTCATTTTTCCTTTAAAGTTAGGCTGTTCCTTATTGGTAATTGCCAGAAATCCAACTTGAACTAGTTCAAGTAAAAAGGAGGGATTTATTGGCTCAACTAGCCCAACTGAGGCAAAGAGGGCACGGAGCTGGCCTCAGGTTGGCAGGAACCAGGGACTCGCGGCATCAGGACTTTCTCTCGGTTTCCATCTCCACCTCTCTTCCTGGATGTGTTCTCTCTGGCTGGAATCAGGATGGAAGACAGCTTCTTGGGTTCATCACCAAGACTGATGAAAAGAGACTTCTCTTTCCTAGCACCAGTTCGAAAAGTCCCATTTCTGACATAGATCAGGAGTGACTCCTTAGGTCAACCACTGTGGCCAACAAGACAGGGGCAGTTAGGCATGACCAGCTCCTGCTCCACTATGAACACTTGGGACAGGTTTGGAGAGAGACCTAGGCTTATGGAGGTGCACTCATGCCCATGTTTGGTAGAGAGAAAGGCTTCTGAATTGCCAGGGAGGTCATAAGGATGTGTTGCTTACAAGAGGCGGAAGAGGCGGGGAAGAAGCAAAGCAGAAGGAAGAACCCAGTTCATGTATTTGAAGAGCTGTCAGGTGAGAGACGAAGATAAGTGCCCAGAAAAAGAACCAGCAGTAGAAGCTGCCTCCTGTGCGGAGGAACCATCTCAAACTATACTTAGCTCCCTTGCCACAGATGTCTACAGCCTGGCAACCACTCGATGGGATGTGAGGATTTGGGATTCAATAGGACCTTTAGGTCCCTTCCAGACTTGCCATTAGTGAAACCCTGCTGTGATCCTCATGTATGTATTGCCTCTCAGCTACTAATTCACTGTTTCTGCCTGTTGTGTGAAAATGGACATGAGCCCTTTAAATTCATTTACTTTGTCAGTTGGCATGATGTTCAGCTTTGTCAGTAGAGGGGACCAGAGAGACATGGCAGGAAGAACTTCCCAGTTCTCTCAGCTCATGGTACCCAGCAGCAGTCAACTGCTTCCCCCTGCACCTCTGGGTGGGATTTTTATACAAAACCTTGGTGCCCTCTGATGAGACATTTCCCCATGAACAGCTTTCCCTAGTACCCTAAGGACCAAGTTCTGGTAAGACCTGAGTCTGTTACCATGGCAACATCTCTGTCATGGAGAGCCCTGGCTGCATCCTCAGTGAAGTCTGGGTTTCAGCCCTGGGGTCCTATCTGCCAATCCTGTCCTCTTTAGAGTTCTCATTACTTCTTACTCACCATCCCTCCTTCTCCAACCCTCAGTTACAGTTAATAATCCTTTACATTAAGCCTTCCCTGTTCAAGTTACTGTGTGGTTTCTTTCTCTGTCCTGGACCTTGACCAATACCCCCATGTTGTTCTTCATGAAACCTCTGCTCCCTCCCGTTCAGAACCCACCACTCCCTCATGGGTGTAGAGGCCTTATGCGATCTTATAACAGTGGAAAATTATAACCCATCCCACATTCTTTGACATCGTTTCTGTAAATGTTGACTCTCACTAATATGTAGTTTATAGATAAACAGCATCCTATATAATAAAAGCCTAATATGCTAAGTGTCCAGTCGTTGGTTGGCTGTTCAACAAATCAAAGCATAATCCTATATAATAAATTAACCATCACTCCAATTCACAAGATGGCTTCCCCCATGTGGACACAAGATGGCCAGCAGGGGAGAGCAGTTGTGGATGATCAGATCAGCAGGGTAGGACAGTTGGGGGTGACCAGGCCAGCAGGGGAGAGCAGTTAGGGATGACCAGGTTGGCAGGGGAGCAGTTATGCATCAATCAGGCTGGCAGGGGAGTGGTTAGGGGGTGATCAGGCTAGCAGGCAGGCAGGTGAGCGGTTGAGAGCCAACAGTCCTGGATTGGAGAGGGTGCAAACTGGGCTGAGGGACACGCACACACACACACACACACACACAAATTTCGTGCACCAGGCCTCTAGTATTCTAATGATATGCTAAGGCTGCTCAACTGCTTGCTATGACATGCACTCACCACCAGGGGCAGACACTCCAACCAGTAGGTTAGCTTGCTTCTGGGGTCTGGCCAATTGGTACTGAGCAAGAAGGGCTGGACATGCCTTGGAGCCTTCCTGCGGTCCCTCCCTGGCTGGCCAACCTCCTGAGTCCCTCCCCGGCCCCAATTGTCCACCTGTGGGGTCCCTCGGCCTGTCCTGCATCCTCTAACAGTCCAGGACCCCTCATGGGATGTTGGAGATCTGGTTTCAGCCCAATCCTGCAGTTCAAGCCAAGGGACCCCACTGGTGCATGAATTCGTGCACTGGGTCTCTAGTGTTTGTATGAGAATTTTAGGAACAAACCTCCCCTGTGCCGTGGGCTGGCCACAGAAGGACTCTCAACCACAACTGAAGGACAAGGACTTGCTTTCTGATCTCAGCTTGTCACTGGATGCTTCTCTATCTGAGCTTTAATTGAACCTGGGATTCTGTGCCAAACTGCAGCTCATTTTCCAGCCCAGCCAGTCTCCTTGACCACAGCCCTCAGGGATCTGTTTTCTCCATGTTCTGGCTTTCATTATTGGCTACCCTATGCCTGTGTCTTTTCTGCCTCCTTTAAAGGACTGCAAACATAAAGATGCCCAGCGTCACCAGTGCTATCTTTAGGTGGGAGACGTATGGGTGTGGAAATCTATGGTCCTCTATTTCAGACCCACACTCTGCCCTCCTCCATCTGTCCTCTGCCCCGAGGCAGACCCTGTGGATGGGTCCATGGGCTCCTGGGTACTCTGGCTTCTATGGGATTCGGAGGCAGACAGAGGAGGGAAATATTACCCTGCTGTTCACCCTCATCCAGGCAACTGGCGACACCAGAGCCACTGACACTAGGCAGCTCTGTCTCCTTCTCCGTGAGGTGGAGCTGACTCAGTTCAGGTGGTCCCCTTTAAGAAAAGAACACAACATTCTAAACACCTGCACCACTTGAAACCCCCAAGCATATGCCAAAGGGGAAGTTGAAATCAGAACAGGAAGAGAAAGATATTTACCTGGTGTGTCACTTCCTCGACGTTCCAAACAATTTCATGCCTGCTCCAAGGCCCCGGGGCACTGCAGAGCTGCCTGTCCCCCACTCTGTCAGGTTCCCCACACGCATGCCTTGTACATGTATGTGTCCTTTGTAGACAAGCACCCCTCTACTTTGATAGGGTTATGTAGTTTATCTTTCTAATTCTTCAACAATAGCAGACATTTACTATTTTTCCAAATAAAATTAGCCCCTCCCACCCACCCCCAAAAGAAGTTGCTTGGGGTCAATGCAGCCTTTCGCAGTCAGCAGGAGGCACACAATGGAACGGGGAGGACAGGACCCGAAGGAAACTCAAAACCTCCCAGTGGTTTTCCAAGGGGCTATGTTCCCTTGCTCTGATTTTACTAATTTTCCTCCTTTGTTCACCATGCAAATTAGAAACAAGATGAATGATACATACAGATCAAGGACAGGTAGGTGGAACAGACCCAACCTCTCTCCCCAACATTTGTCCCCTCCTGTCGCCCCCGCCCACCTTCAGGACACAAAGCCGCCCACTAGGAAGGTCTCCTTCCTTCTCCCACTGCTTTTCACATATTCCCATTGTAAAATATCATCATCATTTTGCTTTGGAAAGTCCCCTGGGCTGCCCAGCAGAGATGTAAATCCTGTGAGTCAGGGTATGGGACCGGAAACAGCAAAAAGTTCCACCAGGGGAGGAAACCGAGGTTAGGGGATAGAAGGGTAAGTTTGATAATGAGGAGCAAGGCCAGAGTCCCGATACTGGCTCCCAAGTCCCAATAGGTGGGACAGAAACAGCCTCAGAGCCCCAGCCTGGGCTCTGCTGGGACAGGTCCAGGCTGGCAGGTCCTGGTGGCAAGAACCAGAGCACCAAGGGCACGGGATCCAGGCAGACCGAGGGCTGGGAAGGCTGGAGGGATGGGAGGGCTGGGAGGCCTGGGCTAAAATATAAATCAAGGCAGTTGACAGGAACAGTGAGAAAAACATTATTTCAAACAGCCCAAGAGGCTTCTGTTGTTGCAAATACTCCATTTGCCACTTCGAAGCTGTCCTTCTGGGATTACCTGGTGGGGGCGGAGAACAGGAGGCAGTCTCCACATGGGCTGTTTTGACGGTGAGGTCAGTTAGTGGTGGATCCTAGGCATCCGTTCTCCCACAGTGACAGTGGCCTCTGGGAGATGGCTGGCAGGACGGTCCCTGCATGTCAGGGCCTGCTGTGCCTCAGGGGTCCACAGGAGGTGCTTCCTGCGTTCCACCCATTCCTCCTGGGGGCCAGGCACACACTTTCCTTCCCGGGCCACACGGCTGGTCTTGGCGACAGACACTTTCAGCTCAGAGTCGCCGCTGGGGCTCCAGAGCATGAGGGCTCAGCCTCCTGGGGCCTGGGAAGGAGCCTGAGTGCTGGGAGGAGAAGGAGAAGCGAGAGTGTGTCACACAGCCCCTCCTCGTGTTACCCGGCCCCTGCGGGACGGGCCCTGAGGCAGACGTGAGACGCTGAGGTGGGCAGTGCCCTGTGGATGGGATGGAGGCCGGAGGACAGGTGTATCTGCTGTGCAGAGGTGGGCAGCGAACCAGGTGGAGACTCCCAGGGGAAAAAGACACGGTCTCTGAGACAAGGACCTGACACAAGGTGGAGGCTTAGCCATGAGATACAGGAGAGGGCCCAGGCTTGCAGCCATGGCGGTGGACAGTGCGGGTCAGGGCAGCGGCCAGGGACAGCGAGGTGCGGATGGACGTGACAAGTCGGGTGGTTTTATTGACAATAAAGGAAAGGACAGCGGCAAGTAAATACATACTGAGTATCTGCTCTTTACCAACGCTGTGTTTATCTCTCAGGAGGATGGCCAAGCTGGCAGCCTGGGCGCACTCCTCATGGTCAAGGGACAGCTCGTCCTTGCACTTCATAGCAGACCTCAGCGGACACATGTGCTCCCTTAAATCTAACTCTCACTGTAACC
Organism: Murina feae; assembly: GCA_004026665.1. NCBI lineage: Eukaryota > Metazoa > Chordata > Mammalia > Chiroptera > Vespertilionidae > Murina > Murina feae. The sequence goes on along the minus strand of PVJC01000614.1, from coordinate 45,613 downwards.
CCCAAGAACTGACAACACGTTTTATTAACCCTGTAGAGAAATAGTAGCTTTGTATTACCATAACATGGAATAGCCCCAGCCTTGCACAGAGAGAGACCGGGATGACTACCAGCTGATGAAACCCAGTGGCCTCAGTGGGTGGCCGGAGATGCCAGCCTGCCAGAATGAGCCAGAAAGAAGCCCATTTCTCTTGTGGGCATGCCAGTCATCAATGTCACCATTTTACCTCCCACACGGTAAGACGCCATCTTCAGCCCGGCCGTGGTGGTTCAGTGGTTGAGCATGGCCCTATGAACCAGGAGGTCACGGCTCAATTCCCGGTTGATTTCCAGTCAGGGCACATGCCCGGGTTTTGGGCTCCATCCCTGTAGGAGGCATGCAGGTGGCAGCCAATCAATGATTTTCTCTCATATTAATGTTTCTCTCTCTCTCTCCCTCTCCCTTCCTCTCTGAAATCAATAAAAATATTTTTTTTAAAAAAAAACCGAAGAAGCAATCTTCATATCAGAAACCCAGCAAACTTAGCCAGGTATCTAGTTTCTCATGAGACCAAGGAAATCCACACGTGGCACTAAAACATTTGGTCCTTCACAATCCACAAGGCACCCCGATCACACATGAAATGAATCTCTGAAAAGGAAGCAAAACTCCTGTGGTCAAAATGCACCCCCCTGCTTTTTAGTGGGGCTGAAAAAGACTTGAGAGCAGCTGTTTCATAATAACTTCATTTCCTTTCTCACGTGCAGGAACTCGGGGTTTTCAGCTCTCATCTCACTGTGTGCTTTCAGTCTGCGAAGTTCAACAAGGATAGACTAAACCATGCAAATAATTTAATAAACAAACACGACTCTCTTTCTAGTAATATAAGAGTATTTGGCTTGGAAAACCTGATGAACTCCCCCCATAATAGCTATAAAGGATTCCCAGGGGTCTTATCTTACTGCACCTCCGAGAGAAGAAACCCGTATTACATGCCACGAAATCCTCCTGTTTTATAACCAAGTTGTAAAGCAGAGCATTACAAAGCTGTTGTACTGAGACTGAGGTCCAACCAGAATTCCCCATCCCCTGCTCGCTGCTGAAGACAAAAGTCTGGATGGGGGAAGGGAGGGGACCACCAGGCCCAGCTGAACTTCCTGACCTTGACTGGTTTGAACTACACTCAGAGAAAGTGATTGTGTCAGCTTGCCAGCTTCTCTTTCTGACGATTTGCCTACACTCCTTCCTTCCTGGAATCCTGGTTTGTCCATCCTGGCTGCCATATCATGACCATCCTCCCCGAAGGATTTATTATATGGCTGTGGCACCCTGGCTCCGTGATCACGGGGTGTAAGATATGTAAAGTAGCCACTTTCCCTCTTTAAGCACAGCACTGAGGGAGGATCCGGAGACCTGCAGGCGGGTGCACAAATGGTAAAGAGTGTTGGTGTGACCTGAGGCGGTGAAAAGAGCAGGAAGCATGGACGTATTCTCAGGCAGTGTGACGAGGAGGTGCTGTGGGTACCCAGCAGTGTGGGCATGGCAAAACTGTGAGTGATACCATCAGCCACAGATTCCCAATTCTTGAAGTGACAGAGCCTCCCCCTGAAGGTCAGTGTGTCTATCTTCCACGCTTTGGAAGCTTAAAGTAGAAGCTTCCTCAACCTCACTTAAGCTTCCATAAAAGAAGAACGAATAAAAAAAACAGGGCATCCCATGAAACCCAGAGGAAGCAAAGACTGGCATCCTGAGGGGTTGCGGTGAACAAGGAATGCCAGCCCCCGAGATGCCAGGTTTCACGGGGGCCAGGCTGCTCCACCCGCTCTGCGTTCCCACCACTCTCTGTAGGCCACCTTTCTCATCTTCGGGGTGAAAATCAGTGGGCCCGTTCCTGTCACTATTCTGGTCACTTTCAACCAATTAACATGCCCAGGCCAGTCAGTAGTTAAAATGTTAGTGTAAGCGTCATGACTTAATCAGTGTGTGTGATTTCACTTAAGATCACTCCTCCTTGCCAGCCCATGCCTGCCACACATGCCTGGGCACCCACTTGGAGGGAGGGGCTTCATCTCCGGTCCTGACGGTGTAGACTCAGCCATCCAAGCCCTGGGTGGGGTTGGGATGCACAGCACGTCCGTAACTCTTCTCTTCCTCTGCAGCCTCTCTTCAGTAGCCCAGACTCGGGGGCTGAGACAGGAGTAATGAAACAGCTTTGTCTTCACCACCTTCGGCACAGCGGCCTCAATCTCCACTTTGGACTGTGACATCCATTTCTTGGGGTCTCAGTTGAAACTGAAACAATGTGGTTCTGCTTTCACACCCCATTGCATCCCATTCCCAAGGGTCCACAACACTGGAGCCCGGTCCTTGGCTCCTGCCACTGCTCCAGCTCTGCCCCCTGGGAGCCCCCAAGGGCATGAGACTTAGCCTCCCACCTCAGAGCAGCCTCCCTCTCCTGTCCCCTAAGGCGGCTCCCATTCAGAGTTTTATACTCCAAATAGCAACTCCTCCAGAAAGAGTCCCTGGTTTCTTTCTAGGCTGAGTAAAGCATTTATCACACGGTTCTGTAATCATTGATTCCCTCTGTCCCCCACAATCGATGTGTACCCCTAGAGAGAAAGAACTATATTCTCTGTAACGTCGGTGTTTCAGACCTGCATGTTGTAGGCATTGGACAAGTAGTCCCTAGTGGATAACTAAACGTCCCCCAAAGGGAACAGGAACCATGACAGGGAGTACTAGAATCGTGACATGCTCCGAACATATACAAGACACCCCCACTCGCAGGGGGAAATTTCCCACTGGATTCTCGTATAGGAGGGGTGTCCCAGATCAATACTGCTTTCCTGTAAGGTTTACATGGTGGATAAGAAATGTCACAGACCTTTTCACTTACATGCAAACTTAATTCCAACTGAAATGCAACTCTTCTTGCAATACCACAAGGTTGCTCCGAACAAAATCTATACCACCCCTCCCTAACCCGAAACACATGTACATGGGATTATAAACTTCTTGCTGCCAATTTGCTTTGATGGCATAAAAGACCCAAGAGATAGTCCACAGGCTCTGGGGCAATTATGGAGCTACAGCCAGTGGGGAGCTGTTGCAACACTTCGAGGCGGTGTGCCTCTGCATGATCAGTGCAGGGATTTTGAAACAAGGGCTGGAGCAAGCGAGTGGCATGCAGGCCGACACCAGTGAGGATGCACAGCCCCGGGGGTGGCTCTAAGGCCGTTCTGGGGCTAGATCCATCATGGCCTGTCCGGGCCTCCTTCGCCCCAAGCTAGGGTTGTCAGGTTCACGGGACAAAAATACAGGACATTCGGTTAAGTTTCAGATAAACCACAGGCAAATTTTTCATGTCCCATACAATATTTGAGACATGCATGGCACATATTAGTACATGCATGGAGCATACTTATGTACCAGAAGGTATTCATGCTCATTTGACATTCAAATTTCACTCGGCACCCTGCACTTCACCTGGTAGCCCCACACTGTGGTTTCCTGTCACCTCTGAGAGAAGCACATCTATGACCCGAGAGGTGCACTAGGCCCACAGCCATTTCCCAGAGAAGAGACAGAGAGGACTGCTCCTCCCTACATGCCCCCCCACTTCAATGCTTGTTTCCAGTGTTCCCCTTGATTTCTCACAGAGGAGAGGGCTCAGGTCTTGCTGTCCTTCTAAATTGGGGGAAAAATACCCCCATGGAAGGTCCTTGGCTTCCCCTAGGACCCTGGAAAGAGCCAGTCCCTGGCTTGAATGGATCCTTTGAATCACATGGTCATTATTTCCAACTGGGAAAATATGTCATTGCTATGCTGCCCTTTCATTCCGGTCATCTGTGTCTGCTTTTCTGTCAGGGGGACACCTAAAGCTCTGTGACTGTGCAGACACACTCAGCCACAGTTCATCAAGCTGAGGATCACAGCCACACCGTCCGTTCCCAAGCTTCCGAAAGCCAAGCCCAGGCGTCCGGCCCCAGAGTGAGCCCCGTGCAAGGAAAGGGGAGTGGGGTCTGCTTGTGTTGCTTTTCACACTAGTAACAAAAAGGGCCTTTTAATCAAAACCTGTTAAGAGTTGTTTGGGGAATTATTTTTAAAAGGCATTTTTTTTAGAATACCTGCTTTGAACATAAATATTTTCTTAATAGGTTTTTTCCTAGGCTGACAATGGAAAGAGGTATAATTTGCAAGTGCTGATTTCCTAAAAGAGGCACATTCACTTGCTTGAAAGAGCATGAATGTGTGTCAGTGAAAGAAAGTAAATTTGATAAGGAAATTATACTTTTTGGGGAAAAGTAATGCAGAGAACAATGGAGAAGGAGGAGGAAACAGTTTGATCACTAAATTACTCTGCATTTCCCTCCCTATAGCTCTCCATGGAAAATAACTGCCACTGGCTCATAAATACTAGTAGCAACAAGACAAGAATGTAAAAATTAAAAGCAGACCACATTAACAAAAGAGAGAGAGAGAGAGAGAGAGAGAAGCTCGAGGATTCAAGCCATTCTGAAGGACTGGCCAGCTGGGTCTCGCTGCTTCCAGAGCAGTCATGGGGGTGTTTACCTGGGATGGCCCAGCTGAAGTGGTTGGGAAACGTTTTGGGTCATGGATCATTAAGACTCTAATACAAGTGATGAGCCTGTTCCCAGAAAAGACTCACAACTTTACAGACCATCTCAGGAGGTTCAGACACTGCCCCTTCCTCCCAGGTCTATTCATGCAGCCCAGGCTAAGAATCCTTGCTCGGAGCAAAACCAGTGCCTTTAAGGTGCCTGCTTCCTCGTGGCTGAGTTCACTTCAAGCTGAGGTGGGCTGTGCGGGGTGACCTTCCATCCGCCATTCCCCCAATCGCAGCCAGTAGTGTGGGTATCCCACTTCTAGCATTTCTAGAATCTGGTCATGAGCCCTAGTGTGCTCGCCAGCTGACACCACGCTTTACCCCAGGGCCATGGGGACCGTTTGGGGCAGAGTTGCTAAGCTTCTCTGATGTACAGAGACAGGTGGGGAGAAGTCCTGCTGCACCACTTCCCGCTGATCTGGGGTAGGGCCCTTAGTGTCTGAGTTTCTGTCTCCCCATCTGTATGCAGGGACAGTGAAAGGTACCATCACGGGGCTGCGGTGAGACTCCCTGATGATATGTGTATAAAAGTGCCTGACACACAGCAGGCATGCAGTGCAGAGCGCTATCTCTTCTCTGTCTCACTTCCCAGCCTCGTCACCGCTTTCTGGGATCGCCTGTCAAGCAACCTACTGGCACAAATTCCTTGTCTCAGGATCTACCTCAAGAACCCAGTCTAGGACAGAGCACAATGAGAACATTCACTGAAATGGATGCTAGGCCACAATTCCTGAATGGCAAAGGTAGAGGTGATAAAACAAGGCAGTTCGTCTCAGGTGCCACCCCAGGTGCTGGCAGCGGAAGATGAGTAGAAGGATAAATGTTCAAAAAGGACATCAGACATTGGCAGACGAGCAGATCAATACATGGACCGCATCACCTGGTGTGAGACCCCTTCACTAGAGTTGCCTCATGGCTCCACCTTTGTGAAGCCCTACCTGTTGACACAGGTGCAGCCATCTGCTTAGCTTTGATGCAGCGCCTGGGGCCTTCGGCCTGAGAAGGTGCTGATTGGTGGCAGGGAGAAAGAAACTCATCAACAGACCCTCAGAAGGTGACTTTCCATGAGATCAAGGTAGTGTTCACCTTGATGTTTCCTTTCCATGTATATTTAAGACTTAAGCTCATTTGGACGGAAAAATGGGGTCGTAGCTGGCGCAGCCCTTGTCCATAGATGGTATCTGGGTGTCTGGACAGAGCTTTGAAGGGTTTAGGAAGGGGAAAGGGGAGGAGGAAAGAAGAGCTCTCAACTTCAAAGAAGGGAAACAGTGACAGGGACGAGGTTCAGTAAGAGCTGGGATGTGATTTGGGAGTGCTGACAGGTGACTTCTGACCTCAGCCTGGGGCAGCAGCTGGCCCTGCCTACGGTTAACCCTCCTCCATGCAGCCAGGGCTGGGGCACTGGTTCCTGTCGGGAGCGGATACATCAAATGGTGCAAGGAAGGCTTTTCTCCCCGTCCTATTATCTTTAAAAATGTACCTACATTGGGAAAGAATGCACATGAGTGACTACAAAGGTTTCAGGTGCCACTATTTATGCCTAAGGGTGTTCAATTTATTCTCACGCTAAGTCAACAAGCTGGTCACTGACCCCTGACTCCCCTTCCACAGGGGATCCTGCGCCCTTTACAGTTCTCCCTGGTTTGTCAGATAGTTGTCCTGATTTCTAAATGGAGTTCCCATGGCCCTTTTCAGCTGATGTGCCCAGACCCACGTCACCCTCAGGCCTGTGCCAGGGCTGGTTCCAGGAAGACTGGCCAGATTTCACCCTCTGTGCTCACTTCTATGTGGGAGGCTTGGGGACGTCATGGATGGAATCAGGAACCTGGTCCGCTTGAGCTTCTCATTGACTCTTGTATTTCCCCTTGAAATGCTGATGGAAATATCTTCATGTTGCCAATAATCATCCAAACTGACTCTGGTGGCTGCGTCAGGGCCAACAGGGCAGTGTCTCCGGCTGTTTCCTGACCCTGGATGTTGCCTCATTACGGAAAATAATTGGTAGATGGAATCCATCCTCTTAGGAAATTCCCAAGAGTAAGGAAACACATCGTAATAGCCTAAATCACTTTCGTAGGAGATGGAGCATCTAATTATGTCCTTCAATTACTCATGGGCTGAACATTTTCCCCACCTTATTTACTAATTGCAGGTATTCTTGTGAAAATGTTTACTCATCATTCTGCCCAGTTACTTGCCAACTATGCAATGTGTTTCTTATCCATGTGTGTGGATGTCGATGTAATATGGACATGTTCTGTCATTTTTCGTGTAATGCTTCCCCTAGTGTGAGCTGGGATTACTAGGCCTGCCAGACTCTCGCCTTTCAGCTGCTTAGGGATTCATCTTCCTGCTGTGCTTGCTTAAGAGCGGCCAATGAAGGAAGTCAAACCCATCATTTCTCAATTGAGTTCAAATGTCCTAATCCATAGAATAGAGACATTTGGGAGATGAAGGCTCCTGCAACTGTTTGTATCACCATCTTCTCAGATGCCCATTTGGGAACTTTCTAAATAATATCAATACTCTTTTATAGCCTTGTATATATTTACTAATTATATTTCCTTTTTGCAAAAAAAAATCCCACACACCCATAAACCCACCCATTTTCAGGTGTGGGTTCAATTTAATATTCAGCATTGAGGATCAGTAATTATTCTATACTGAGAAGATTCTATTAGAAAAACAAATGAGCTGAGGCTTTTGAGTAGAACTTGTGGCAATATATATATGAAATTTGGTGTGAAAAATAATGTCACGTGTTGGAAAATGATTAGGAATTGGAACTTCACACATAATAATCTCCCTTTTGTCCAGCCTCCTGTTTTTCTTCAGCGAATAATATACTCCCATGTGAGCTGTGTTTTATCTAAGATGTGTTTAGTACTTGTGAAAAGCAGCAGAATAAGAGGCCAAGGTTAAGATTTGAAGTCTGATCAAAGAGGAGCGAGTGGAGGACAGAACAGACCTGCGGAGGGAATGGTCCCACACACAGTGAGCTGGGGCGAGAGGGCAGCTTTGTTCCCAAGGTTTTTCTGTAACTCTGGCCCTTCTGAGGTCTAGGTAACCTGGGATTCTGGGTATATCCTGGAATCTTCTTAAGAAAACCCTCTTTTGGGGTAAATTAGTTTGTGGGCAATTTTTTTCCTCTTACCTTGTGGTTCCCCTGGGAATGTCCTATATGACCTTCTTTCTTGTCATGTGAGGCACTAGAGTATGAAAGTCTCAGGGTAGGTCCTAGCCCTCTGAACTTGAGACCATTATATGACCTTCACTTACACAATAATAACAAATAAAAAACGCTTCCCTCATTGGTGGGAGGACTATATGGGCTGTATATGAAAAGTGCTTGTAAAGTATAAAATGCTATATAAAACCATTCAATATTATTTTATCCTGAAAACAGCCCTGAGTGTTTTATAAGGAAAATACTCCCCACCCAGTTATTTTCTGGACAAGGACTCAGGCACAGAGGTGAGGCCCAGCCCTGGTGGGGTCGAGAGGGTAATGTAGGCAGTGAGTATGACTAAAGGAATCTGGGGCTTTCTTTCTGGAGAAAACACAAAACTACAGAGTAAATTGTAGGTGGGGTGCCCGAGGCCCCCATCAGACCACTAGAAGCTGAGGCTGAGACCCAGGGTGTTTCAAAAAACGTTCCAGTGGACAGCCTGGCCAGAGGTTCCCACTGTGCGCATTTAGTGCACTTACTGACAAGGTTTGAGTGGGCCATCTCATTCTTTGATTTCTATTTCCTCTCCTTCCTCTCTGTTGCTCTTTCCTGTCTTCTTGGAGGGATCTGAAGGCCAAGAGCAGACAATGCATGGAGCTGCCGCCTGCAGGAAGCCCGTCCGATCATGGGTCAGTGTAAAGGGTGGACGCACCCTCAGATTTTTGTTTCAAAGTAAAGACAGAATGCCAACGTTTCCTCCCTTTCCCACCCCAGCTGAGTTCATTGGCTAATGTGAAAGGGGTCGTCTTCACTGTGGTAAAAAAAAAAAAAAATGGCTTTAGTTGAATTGGTGCTGTCAGTTCTAGTTTTCCGCTCGTGTGGGAAGACGTTTTTTGGGCAAATGCTTTGAACTCATTTCATCCAACTAAATATTCCTAGAAATTCCACAAAATGAATGATTTCCTCTTCGTCAACTGGAAAGCAGTCGGCCGGCCTCACTGCAGATCAGAGGCTATACCGAAAACACCATGCTTCTCAGGCTTGGAATGAAGCCCACACCGAGGGTTTTAAAGCTGAAGCCCAGGTTTTGCTTGTGTGGTTTAGGTTGGTGGTGCCCCTTTGCCCAGTTTCTTGCTGTGCGTTCACCACAACAAGGTGTGTTAGGGACACGAGGCACATGTGCACCGGCGGCGTGGGGGCGTCACAGGGAGAAGGAGGCTTCCTCCTTCCTGCCAGTGAGGCAGCTCAGTAAGAGATTAGGACCTTCTCCAAAAGTGCAGCAATGACGATACGTAACACGTGCTCAGGTGCTGTCGGAGTTACCCACCAGTTAGCATTGCTTTCAGTCATTCATAACGAAAGTGGCCAGTGCACTTTCTGGGGCTCAGGAAAAATACTCGGGGGGTCAGACCTGCTGATCACATGGGGCAAGAGTTGTTCGTTTATAGACCGACTAACTACACAGAGTAACCCAGAGGAGCATGCTCTAGGTCGAGCACTCTTATTTGACGTTGGCAGATCGCGGCCCACTTGGGATGGGCCAGGAGAGCCTTCTATGCAGGGCCACCGGCAGGGACTGAGACTGGCCAGGGAGAATGAGATGCTAGTAAGCAATAGAGAAGGGCGTCTGACTGAGTTCCTGGAGACAGTGTTAACCCCCAGGCTTCCAGGTTTAGAAGCCAATAAACATCCCTTTTCCCTAAGCCAATTTGAGGTGGTTTCTCTGCCATTTACAACCTAATGAAATAAACACCAGCCCTGCAGGAGGTCAGAGGAGGGAGGATTGCCCCTGGGAGCTGCTAGGAGAGATGGTGGTGAAGGTGGGCTCTTGTGGTCTTTGAAGGTCACAGAAGAAGGAGGGACTGGGACAGAGAGGCCTGCAGTGGGAGAGGGAGCTCTCTTGGCTGCAAAACCAGAGGGACCATGCGTCCGTCAGTAAAAGGTGTCCACTTGGTGAAGAAGAAACGGAATTACAATTTGGCTCTCTGGGAAGAAGACTTTGAGGCTGAGCAAGAAAATGTGGCCTGTGCTGGTGCCTGTTTTGGTTAAGCTTTCCCGGAGAAGATAAGAAACAGCCCTGGGCTGATAACGGCCGAGATTCTGTGCTCAGCATGCTGAGAACTCGTGGTCTACATTTACTCCTAAGCAGGGCATCAAAACCCAACCAACCGGGAAACTTCTCGTCTGAGCTGAGAGATGGTTGGAGGCTGTTCTTGGAAGAATGCCTGGTGTATGTGTACCTGTGTGTGTCTGTGTATGATTATGTGCCTGTGTGTGTATGTGTGTGTGTGTGATTGTGTGTATCTGTGTATGATTATGTGCCTGTGTGTGTATGTGTGTGTCTGTGTGATTGTGTGTATCTGTGTATGATTATGTGCCTGTGTGTGTGTATGTGTGTGTCTGTGTGATTGTGTGTCTGTGTTCTTGGAAGAATGCCTGGTGCGTTTGCATTTCAGTGCAAGGTAGCCCTCTCTGAGCCTGGAGACTGAGGAAGCGATCAATAATGCCCGTTAACTTGCTACAGGTTCACACCAGGTCACCGTGTCACTAACAATTCCCTCAGCTGGAGGATTTATGATGCCCGCCTCTGCCATTTGTTTTATGCCAAGACCAATAAGCCTCCTTGTAGTCTTGGTTCTGCTGATGGTATCTCCACCCCACACCCCGTGATGCAGTCAGAAGACACTGCACCGCTATGTCTACCTGCAACCAGCTTCCCTTCCACCTGTGAGGTCAGAAAGTCCTGGTGGTGCAGGCCATCCTGGAGGCCACTGCAAACTGTTAGCATTTTCATACAGCAAAGCATGGTTCAAAATGGTCTCTGTGCCATTATGAAAGCCTTGTGTTGATGGCTATTCGGAGGGTATTGCTTTGTTTTAACACAGAAGCGACTCTAAGAGGCAGATGTCTCGGCGAGGAGCCCACTCGGATGCGGTTTTTCCGGGTTGACTGTAGACACTCAATCAACACCTGATAAAGGGACCTGCCAAATCTCCTCTCAGGACCCTCCAGGACAGCGGCCCCTGCGCAGAGTGGAGACTGCACTTGGCCCTGTCATGTGTTGCGTTGGTGCTGGAATTATTGTCACTTTTGGATGACACTGAAGGGGACGCAGACATGATTGAGGTGCTCACTCTGAACTGGTGGGGGAGGGGGTAAAGAACAAGAGAAGCTGCAGGGTGAGTGGAATGCCTCATGTTCCTTTAGGAAGCAACGGTGCCTCAGGTGAGGGGCTCACTTGTGGGTGGGGAAGAGGAAGCACATGATGTGGGGTATTTTACAGCCCTTGTGGACACATACACACACAGGCACACAATCATACACAGACACACACACAGGCACATAATCACACAGACACACAGGCACACAGGCACACAATCATACACAGACACACACAGGTACACAGACACACAATCACACAGACACAGGCACACAATCATACACAGACACACACAGGTACACAGACACACAATCACACACAGGCACACAATCACACACAGACACACCCACAGACACACAATCACACAGAGGCACACACTCACACGGACACACAGGGACACACACAGACACACCCGCAGGTGCATGCTCTAATTTTCTTCCATTGCAAAGCAGCCTCATTCTGCAGGAGCTTCTTGCATGCATGACCCAGTCAGTCCTGCAACCACCCACACAGGACATAGGCTGGGTACAGTTCTCCACTTTACAGAGCCTGGACTTTGAGATCTTCCTCCCCAATAATGTCCATCCATTATTTTCTTTATTAGCCAGAGTGGTTTCCTTCAAGCACCTGACTTTATAGCCTGTGGCAGGAAGACTCCTAAGAAGGCCCTCAAGATTGCAGAGCCTTGATGGGTGGGCCCATATAAACCCCTCTCCTTGAGTGTGGACAGATGGACAGTGCCTGGGATGCGTCAGTGGCTCCTTCGATCAGATTACACTCTGTAAGACTCCATCGTCATGCCCATAGAGAGGCACTCCAGCTGGTGTGACAGGGCCATGGGGCTGAGACCTCAGTGCAGCTTCCTGGAGCTGCAGGGAACTGAATCCTGTCACCAACCTGGATGTGTGTGCACAGGACCCAGCAAGGGGACCCCAAGCCCAGCAAGAGCCACAGCTTGTCCCACCTCAGCTACAGCCTTGCAAGACCCTGAGCAGAGAGCCCAGCAAGCCAACCTCTGACCCTCTGAATGAAGTGCTAACTGGGTGGGGTTCAAAGGCACTGAGCTTGTGATCATTGGTTGCACACCGTAGGAAATGAATACAGAGGACATCTTCTATGATTTTGATTCATTTCTCGTTTTTCTTCATATCTAATCATTTGTTTTCAATTCTCCAGGTCAAATCTAGGCATTTCTTGAAATGTGTGCTCATGTCTAGTTTCCTTGAGCAGCAGTTTGGGGGTCAGAAAAGCTGAACTTTCATCCTGTGGCTCTCTACAGAGGGGCTGCCCTTTCTGAGACTCCGGGGGTGGAGCCACCGTCCATATTCCTCTAAACAGGCATCGGGATGAATGAGAGGAAGCGCAACAGCCTCAGAGGCCTGAATCTGGCTGGGAGGACAGGAGGCTGGGGCAGGCCAGGCGGCGCCCTGTCTACTGCTGTTATCGCCATGTTGCCAATGCAAATGGAGAGGCCCACGTTTCCCCAGCGGCCAGCAGGGCGTTGAATGTCTTTAGACTCTGAGAGAAGCCTGGTTTCCTCACAGTCAGGCCTGGCACACGGGCCCCATCCCCATGAGTCAGTCTAGGACAATCAATGACCAAATCAAATCCTTAACATTCATCTGTGGGAAAATGCAAAAACCTCTGATGAGGGTAAAATTCTGTTTTCCACGGACACAGAAGTCAGAATGGGTTTGCCTCTATTTCTACTTGAGTCAAGGCCTGGATGAATTGGCCAGGGTGTGTGTGTGTGCGTGTGCGTGTGTGATTTGGAAGCTGTATTACTATTCAGTAGTAAAATGAGTGCAGAATTTGGGCAAAGGCAAATGGGGAAAACAATACTAGAGCTTAAAAAGAAATAATTGCAAGTGCTTGCGCTGGCTACAGAATATGGCATGGTGAAATCAACGAAGAGAACAATTTTAAAGCATGAAGAGGCCATCAAGAGTGCTGATGTTACTAGGGTGTTGCTAAGGGTACATTTCATTTCCTTTTTGTTAAATTGTCATTACATACATGACCTTTTTGTTTTTAAAGTGCTTATTTGTAGCTTAAACAGTACATTAGACATGTACTGCATATAAGACATATAAGAAAAGTCAAAATGGGCAATTATTTGGGGGTCTATAACGGATTAATTCAATTTACATTGTTTCTAATGGGGCTAAATGATTTGGTTTCCAAACACATCGCTTCTCAAACAGCCTTTGGAACACATTAAGTTCCAGAACCGAGATTCCACTTATCTGCTGAAGCTGAACATATACACACCCTCTGACCCAGCAAGGGGCGTGCACGCATACAAAAGTGCGTACGAGGTAAGATCACAGCCGCATTGCTCCTGACAGCCCAGCCTGGGAGCAGCTGCCCCTCCGCTGTCGACAGGACATGTCAACTGTGGTCTCTTCAGACCAGGGAAGACTGCCCAGCAATGAGAACAAATGTCAACTACAAGCAACAGCACCGATGAATCTCACGCCCGTAAGCTGGCCACGGTTATACCAACAAGAATACACACTGTGCAGTTCCTTTCCCATAGAGTCTGCATAGAAGGTCTTCCTTTATGGGGGGAAAATAATCTTTGGTGTCAGGCAGGCGTGATTGCTTTGGGGAAGGAGACCCAGGATGAGACTCGGAAGGCGCAGGGGAGCTTCTGGGATTCTGCTGCTCTTCTGCCTCTTGCTCCATGCACCTATCCCACGGGTGTTTGCAATGGAGAACATTCATTGTGCTGGATGCTTGAGAGTTGCACACTTTTCTGCAATTATATGTTGATTAAACGTATTTTAAAAGTTGACGCTCTCACTTTTATCTGCATTTTATATACTAGGGCAACTAAAACGTCTGAAACAATGTTTAATGCATAACAATTATAAGTAAACAACTCCATGGGGATGCATGAGGCAGGCACACGTCCTCAGTGGCCTAATACTAAGGCTCTCCCACCACCCATGGGCCACACTGGCCATCTGAGCAGTAAGAAGCTGTGGGAAAGTCTGCCAATGACCACTGTCCTGTCATCTGCTGTGAGGGCCTCGGGTATCCTAGCCTGCTGCAGGGCAACACCACTTCTCAGAGGCCCTGCACTTCTAGGGAGGGAGTAAGCAGAGGAGGACACGCAGAGGGAAAACTGACAGACAGAGGAAGCAGTGTGCACGTGAAGATTCTTACTGACCTCTGCCTGCTTTTCTGAAAATCAAGATTTTATTTCTGTTATACCTGGCAGCGACCTATGGTAAATTAATAGATTCCGTGGGTATTTTCTCCGCTGTTCAACTGCATTTTACCGATATACTCAGGGCCATAAGCATTTCAAGTCTCTAAGTAAGTCTCATGAATGTATCACTTTTGTTTCATGAACAATGCGGCTGTTATCAGCATTCTGCCCCTTGACTCAAGAACTATTGTTTTATTATAAGCACTGTGAAAACAGCAAAAGGGGAGGGAAGTGGTACGACAAAACAACACAAAACAGAAATTGGACGAACACGTTCGTTATTCAGAAGTATTATAAAAATATAGGAGACAGTCATTCTCGGTGGGCTGAAGACTGAATTGATCAATGGCTGGTGGAAGCCGTGTTCATTCTGAAAGACAGCAGGTGTTAAAACAATGAGAAGTGACCTCCTTTGCACCTGGCTTACAAAAGCTGCCCCTGTGTTTGTGGAAAAAGGCAGGATGATAATAATAATTGAAAACATCCTGCCTCTGGCTAGTTCCTTTTTATTTTTTTCTCACACTGGGCAGTTTTATTTATAGATAATAAGGCCGCTTCTAAGAAACACACCACACACACACACACACACACACACACACACGCTCATTTCCCAGTGGAAGTGATGTTTATTTGACGTAAAATAGCTTTGGTGTTTGTATAATCTGTTTTCTTTGGAATTCCATCCAGAACGTGATGTACAGATTGCTCATATCCCTTCTAATTCAGTTGACTAGCATTTTCTCAATGACATCTGTCCAATAAGACTCATTTCCCGGCTCAAGTGCCCTTTGCTGCTATTGTGATGGACGGGAGGGAAGCCAAGCTGTACAGCCACACTCCACCAGGCCAGCAGCTATCAGCTGTTGGAGTCCTTGTTGCTAAGCTGGTATCTGTGTTGTGAGCACCCAGCTGCACATCCTGCAAGGAGCAGATCTTGGACACCTGGGGTATCTCCCAAGATTTCTCTGAACCTCAAACTAAGCATCCTGCTAATTGAGATGTGAATTTTGAGCAGACCCCTAGGCAACCTGAGCAGCTTAGGGGACCAGCTGCCACACAATGGTGTGTGGGCTCTAATTTGTGCCAAGAGCTCTGCATGCATTATTCATCTAATCCTTATGTCAATCCTTCGAGGGGAATGGAACTGTCCCTATTACAGATTGTAACCTGTCCTGGACACTGGGGGGTTGGTTAGAAAGACTGTGAATATTACGTCTTAGAACACCAAAGGTCTACCAATGTTCACTTTAACAACGCTGAGTTAATAAAACCCCGGCTTTATTTATTTCCAGTTATGTGTGGAAATGTAAGCAGCAGTATCTCATCTACTTGCTTTTGTACAGACATTCACCAGACCTACAAGGCGGGTGTTGCAGCAGAGAATTTCACACCTGGCATTTTTAACATACACCTCTTATGTAGAGTGATATTTTTATCCTTAGAAGCCCGGAAAATGCTTCTCACGTGTGAGTTAGAGGAGAGGGCCTTCAAATTCTATTTGAACTGCACACTTTTTCCCTTTGATCGAGCCTGCCTTCGCTATCCACAGTGCCCCAGGCCTACCGGAGGATCGAGGAGGAACTGGATCAAAGTCCAGGCCATGTCCTTTTCAGCGTGCCTTGAAGTCCCATGAAACCTCAATGGGATCACGGCAGTCACTTCTCAGAGTCCAGTACTCATGCTCGTCCATGACCTTACCACAACCTCGTTACAGGCTAGGTAAACTCATCTTTGGAAGACTCCACTCCTTACTGCATTCAGGGTGGAATGCCAGAGAACTATCAACAGTGCTCAAGCATTGAGTTTCCAGTAAAGCATTTCAGAAACTCAGTCTCCCAAATACTACATACACAGGATCACAGCCTCCAGGGTTCTAGGACATGGCAAGTAAAAAACCAGCCAAGGAACCACCCCACCCTTTGAGTGACAAGCCTCTGTTCTCATTGCATAGAGATGGACTTACGTGCAGAAATGCCACTGGAACTGCTTCTAGTCACACTGTTAGGAAATGGAAGGGTTGGCACTGGTTGTCCGACAGTGCCAATCGTCTGAAAGTCCATCCCTCCTAATAAAGTACCCAGTTGTTTTCCAATGAACAACGGGCTTATAACTTGCCTGATTATGCTGTAAACTAGTGTGAGGGCGGCATCCAGCATGCTGAACAGCGCCAAAAGACAGAAAGACCATCCAGATTGATGATGTCACTAAACAGTCAGTTGTGAAACAGCCTCACCTCTATTCTTGCTGTGAAGGGAGATTATAAAACTTCCTTTTGTCTAAGCCCTTGGACACTGGGTTTTTTATTACTTGCATTTGAAAACATGTTGATGTACACATGAGTATTACATTTCCTGGGGGGGGGGTGTTTGTACTCTACACTTGTTTGTTTCTTACACTACACTTTCATCTCACTTCTTAGACTCCTGTCTTCATCAGAATTATGGGTGAGAATTCTCCGTATTTTGTCTACTTGGTTTCTTTCCCCAGGAGGGATATTCCAGAAGTGGGTGGGGTGGGGTGAGATGGATGTCATTCTGTAATGCAGTGTCATTTCTGAAGGCTATGGCATGAAGTTGTACTTAATTTTTTGGTTAGGTAGCTCCTTTATTTTTCCTTGGTTTTTACCTTTTCTAATTGCGTGAAAACTGTGGGAGCAGGGCTCGGTCACTCAGATTCCGTCATTTCTACGTGGATGTTCTCATCACGCTCTGTTGGCTGCATGAATTCTGATGTATTCCTGTACGAATTGCAGAATGTAAAATTTGCAAATAAATCTCAACAGTTACTAAAAAAAGAAGAGCAAAGAAAGCAATCGGAGCGACTTGCTAATAACGGACACCCGCGTAGCTGGTCACATTTACAGCGCACCTGCGGCTCATTTGCATTAAGCCCCAGAAGGGCAGCGTCTGCGTTTGTCCTGTATCCCCAACCAAGTCTGCTCTTGGCTCAGAGCAGATGCCCAGTAACGTTCTGAACGAAGGAATGGCTGTTACTCTACTTTACAGGTGGAAAGGCCGAGGCAACAATCATTCGAGGCCTTGTCCAGGGGCTACATCTCTGAAGGAAGATGGAAAAGGATGAAGAGAGCGAGGGGACTGGACCGCCGCTGGCCCGGATAAATCTCGCTGGGCGGGTCGGCTCCTCCCTCCGGCTCCTGCGAGATCTGGGCTCCAACAGCCCATCCGCTGGCTCCAGCTGGGACTGCCCCAGCGTCCTTCTCCGCGCGGTTGCCACGGAAACAGCAGCCGGCGGCGCAGGCGCATAGCGCGCAGATGGGGGCGGAAGCGCACCAGGCCGAGAGGAATGGCACTGCGCAGGCGCCGCTTCTCCGTTGCTAGGTTCCGCCGTGGCCGCAGTAAAGTTCCAGTGGCTCTGGGTCGCCGCTGGATCCATCCAGTTCCCCCGTCTGTGGTTGAGCATCCCTGGCTGTCTCCCCTCCTCGCCCGAAGTGCGAGGCTATTCCCAGGTCCCCGCCCCTCCCTCCGGAAGGACCACCCGCTGAGCGCCTCTGGTTCGCACCCTCCCGCCAGGCCGGCCTTTAGGAGGGCGACCGAAAAGCTTCCGAGGGGGCGAGGGAAGGAGGGAAAGTAGCCAGCCATGTCGAGCGCGTAAGTAATGGGCTGCTGGGCCAAGCCACAGGGTGGGCTTCTCCAAACAGAAAGGTGGCTTGCGCTGCTGCTTTGCTTTTTTCTTCTCCCACCCTTTCCCGCCTTCTTTTTACATTTTGGCAAATAAAGGTTCTCCTCGGGCTAGAGTATCAGCTTCTTGTGGACAAGGAATGTCATACACTTAGATCCTCCTCCTCCCCTCGCACTGCCTCTTCCTGGCCCCCTACATCCTGCTGGTGTGTTTTGTAGGAAACAGAACCTCAGAACATTTCCTGCTTTTTTGGTAGTATTTCAAAGTAAGACATGGTTGCTTTGTGGAAACACCCAGGTCCCAATATTAAGTCAGGAAAGATGGTTCCCCTTGGCTTTTCCCAAGGACAGCGCCGGTCAGGTAGCCCGGAAGAGCACCAGCCTCCGGGTTCACATTGCGTCAGCACTTGCTCGGCGGTGATGTCCTTGGTCTTCGTAGTGACCACTTCAAACGTGTATGATAGTGCTGGCTCTGGGTGCTGTTCTAAGTGCCTGAAATAGAATAATTTTCCATCTTCACAACACCCTGCAATGTAGGAGCTGCTACTATTGCGTCCATTTTGCAGATGAGGAAACTTAGGTGCTAAGAGACTAAGCATTCATATACAGAAAGTAGCAAGGGCCAACCCAGGCACGATAGCCCCAGCCTGTGCTGCTACGAACCCTGGGTTCTCGGCATGGAAATAAGAGCAGAGAGACTGAGGGTGGGAGAGACCAGGACTTCCGTTCCGAACATGTTGAGCTTGAAGTGCCAATTGGGCATCAAATGGAGATCAAATCGACAGTTGAATATTTAAGTCTTGAGTTCAGGAGAGAGGTCTGTGTGTGAACTATAAGCTGGCAGCTGTTGGTGTATGGGTGGCCTTTAATGAGGCATGAAGTGTAGACAGAGAAAAAGGGTCCAAGAACTAAACTTGTTTCCTGTGATGGTAAGAGGTTGGGGACAAAAGGAGAAACTGAACAAAGGGGTCAAAATCATGCTCAGTGAGGAAGAAGCGAAATCATGGTGCCTGGAAGCCAGGTGAGGGGGAAAATGTTTCTCAGAGGAGGTAGTGGCAGACTGAAATGCTGTTGAGACAGCCAGAGGAGAACTGGGAAATGACCCTTTGTTTGGCAGTGTGGAGCCCATTGGTGACCTTGAACTTCAGTGGAGCCATGGAACAGAAAGACTCCCTAGAGTGAGTGCAGGAGAGAATAAACTGTCGATAGTGAGCACGGCTAAATTTTTAAGGTATTTTGCTCTAAGTGGGTGGCAGGGAAATAGGACCTGGAGACAGACCTTTTTTAAAAGATATTTTTTAAAGATAGGAAACAATAGCCTATTTGTTTGTTAGAGGGAATGGCCCGGTGGTCAAGGAAACAGGATGCTACGGGAGGAGGAGGGGGTACAGGACCAGTCCAGGCCTTGGCTTCAGATAGAGGAGTGTTTAACACAGTGAAAGGACAGGCGGAGTCTCGGTAAACATGCAGCTCAGAGGGTGGATGCCCTGGGAGGGGCCTGGAAAGATGGTGTAGATGGTAGACAACGGTGACACGGAGGGGCAGTGGGCCATACCTTCTGATGAAATGAGGTTCAAAGCTGGGGAGTGTTGGGGGAGGAGGGAGAATGGTCTGGAAAAGGCAGTAAGGAGGAAGGAAGGCCCTGGACCCAGTTCCTCGCCGGTGGGGTAAAGGGAGCCCCCCCAACACCCGAGAGCGCCGCTCTGTCTGTGTCCTTATGGGACAGCCAGGCCTCCCTTCCAACAAAAAGGCTCAGGGAATATTCCAGAAAGAGGATTCACAGCTAGATAACAGTGGGAGAAGTGAAGGTTTGTCACGTGTAATATAACTTGGTGAGAAGCCCCATTGTGCAGTACTTAGATTTTCTTTGGAAGTACATGGTATGCCAGAATAGTCATGCCTCCTCCACCCGCACCTCTCCTTCCAGTTCAGGAACACTGCCAGCCTACGGATATTACAGTCTGGTCTTTGTCAACTGTCATATTCAGTCTCCTCCACCCACAGTCCTTCAGACTTCAATATCTGTAACATTTCTAGGTCATATGCTCCAGCCTGAAACCAATCATGTACTTAAACAATTCTAAGTAGTCTCCTGGATAAAACAGTTCCTTCTCTTTACAAGGCACATGTACGATTTCCAGAACACTCCCACATCTGTTCCCCCATCCCGCAGTAATCCTTCAGGGGGCCCGGGGCAGGCGTCCGTATCCAGCTTGAGGAAGTCAAGGCAAAGGGGGTTAAGTGACCTGCCTGAGAGCAACTACTCAGGAAGCAGGTTCTGATTTTAACTGGGAGCTCTTTTGCCTTTAAACACCACTTTGCCATATCCAAGAGAAATAAAAACACATGTCCACGCAAAAACTGCGCAGGAATGCTCCTGGCAGCGTCAGTCACAGTAGCCAGAAGGCAGAACAACCCATGTGCCCAGCGGCTGACGAACAGATTCACAAAATGTGTCGCGGCCATGCGATGGAACACTAGTCAGCAATAAAAAGGAATGAGGCACTGAGCCGGGACACAGCGTGGATGAACTCTGAAAACACCGTGCGAGGGTGAGGCGCCACCTATCATCTGATTCCACTTACGTGTAATGCCCAGAATAGACCAAGAGAGCCAGAAATTAGACGAGTCGCGGAGGTGGGAATGATGGCGAACAGGGAGTGACTGCCAGCGGGTACAGGGTTTCTGTCTGGAGGGATGAAAATGTTCTGAAATGAGGTAAACATGATAGTTGCACGACTCTGGGAATAGACGAAAAACCACTGATTTGCACACTTCAAAAGGATGAATTTATGATATGTGAATTAGAGCTCCATAATGCTCTTATTAAAAAGTCATCTCTCTGCATCCCTTATCCGATGTGCTCTTCGTGGGCACTGCCTGGAGGATATTGTGCCTCCTGACAGCGAGGTGGAGTGAGGCTCAAGCCGATCTGGGGCTGGGCGGGGGGGGGGGGGGGGGGGGGGGGGGGGGGGGGGGGGGGGGGGGGGGGGGGGGGGGGGGGGGGGGGGGGGGGGGGGGGGGGGGGGGGGGGGGGGGGGAGCTCCACAGGCTGGCCTGGCTGAGGCCCAGTGTCCAGGCCCCTGGCGGACCAGGGAATGGAAGGATTGTGGCCACTGGACACACATGGGAAGCACTGAAGCCAAAGTCAGTCTCCAGGGCAAGGGGGTCGGCGTGCTCAATTAGCTACTTATTATTTCCCCATCCACGAGCAGCCTTTGGTCTCTGCAACAAGGGTCGGTGGACAGACAGTGGGTGTGGAAGAAGGGGCTGCAGCCCAAATAGAGGGCTTGAGGGCTCGAGCCACCAGGATGGCCTTTGGCCAAAAGTTCCAGGGAGGGGCCGGCTCCACCACGACCCTGGACGGGTGTCTGCGTCTCTGACCCCGAGTGAATTTGGACGAGGGCCTGGCCGGGTCTGCTCGGAAGCAGCGTCTAGATGCTCTTACATTCTGGGAGTGTTTCCTTCTGTTCGTGTGGCTGTGGTTCCCCTGGTGGGAGCCTCTTCTACCCAAGATCCCCATTGTCAATGGGTTTGGGGCTTTGTGGGGTTCAGGTCACCCCACCAGTTCCTATGCAGATAATATCCTTAGCTATTGCACAACCTTAATGCTTACCAGTGGGTTCAATGCTTTGAAGTCTGATAAGATGCCTTTTATCTTTTCTCATCAACTCCACCCCCTCAATGCAGAAATTATGACTAAAATTATTTATAGAGTCTGCAGTGGATGATTACCCAATTCTTAGTCACATGAAATCTGCATGTCAGGCTCAGGAGTCTGCTTTCTTTATTTTGGTCTCTCAGGCAGGAGCAGACATTGCCTTTTGCCTGCTCTGCACTCTGCAGCTAGCATTCTGGACGGTTCTTCAGCTTTGCTGTGGGTTTTAGCCACGTCTTGCTATTTTGCTGTGCTAATTGACTTCTTATATTTTGTTACTGATTTCCTTAAAGTTTGTAATTTACAAGCAGTCGTGTACAAGTTTTTAAAATCTTTCCTATGAATCCCTTTCCTGTGTGCCTGTCCTTTTGACTTGTGTTTTTCTGGGCGTTTCTCGGCCGAAATCATGTTTGGTCTCTGGGTTTCAGCATGGCAAAGCGTCGTCGTCATCTAGTCTCTGGGGTGTGTAGATGATGCTCTTAATCAGGCGCGCGTCGTAAATTAAAATTTATTGGGCATCTGTTGGTATCTGTGGAAATCATCTCTGGTTTTTACTGTTCTGTCACTTCTTTTAGTTCAGCCTTATGTTGAACTCCCCCGAGTTCCTGTGATGACCCCCTCCTTGGTCACAGGGAATGGTTCTTTTGATCTGGTGCCGTGTTCTGTTTGTTAAGTGGAGTTTCAGACCCAAGTTTAAACAGTGTTAGCCTGTAATTTCCTTCTATAATGTTGTCCTGACAGGTTTAGGCTCTAAACCCTATTTAGTCCACAGAACGCACGGGGGGGGGGGGGGAGTTCTGTTTCATGTGAACATTTGCTGAGCCTGGATGTGCAGCCTGTGGCCTCGTCAGGTCTGGGAGCGCCTTGGGCCTGCCGCCCCCTCCCCGACTCCCCCCAGTGCTGGAAGTGTGAGCTTCTGTGGACCCTACACATTTTACATTCTCCCGGCAGACATCCGATAAGCCTCTGTTTATTCTGACCCATGATGCATCTGGTCCCTGCTCACTCTGCCTCCTCCCCGCCTCTGCCGTTTGTTTGTCTTTTTGAGACATGACGAGCAGAATTGCCAAGCCGTCCCCGGGGTTTTGAACAGGCCGGTGACATTGCTGTTATTGTCACTGTTCTGATGTGGGCTTGTCTCCGGGAAACAGCACTTGGTTTCTGGTCCCGCATTGTGGTTGGAGTGAAATGTCCTGGGCGAAAGGAGTTCCAACTTTCTGGCAATCAGCTTCTCTTTCCTGACAAGTTCGCAAAGCAGAGTGCTCTTCATTGCCATGCTCTTAAAACATTTCTAAGTTTGGAGAAATCAGGCATTGAATCCTGGGAGTGCCAGGGGCGATATTCAGTATCCAAGCTCCCTGGGGTAGGAGCAGGGGAGGAACTGTAGGGTGTTTGGGTCCATAAACCTGAGTGTTCGTGGTGTCCGTCCCATCTAGGCAGAAATCACAGCTGTGCATTAGTGGCGGCAGTGGCTCACTCATTTCTGGTAGATGCCAAGTTTGGGTAGTGGTCTGAGCTTACATCACAGGGACCTGTGGTCCAACACTAGCCCCATCACTCAGGAGCAAGCCGTCGACTTCCGCCAGCCATGGTGCGAGTGAGAGGAGCCCCCTTGGTGGCAGGTCGCCAGGATGACCTGTAGGACAGAAGGTGGCATATGGTCCGAGCTCAATCAGTGGTGCTCACAACTCCTTACTCATAGGAAAGTGCAGAGCATGT
This sequence comes from Murina feae, assembly GCA_004026665.1. Lineage (NCBI taxonomy): Eukaryota > Metazoa > Chordata > Mammalia > Chiroptera > Vespertilionidae > Murina > Murina feae. The sequence continues at coordinate 22,446 of PVJC01000614.1, read as the reverse complement.
GTGAGGAAGGGCAGACAGTGGGGCCAGAGTGGACCAGATGGAGGGGATGCCTCACAATTTTCTTGGGAAGGTAGAGGAGGGGCCCCCAGTGTAAAAACGTAGATTGAAGGAACATGTTTATCTCCACCTCCCCTCAAATCACCTCCAAAATGGCAATAAGAGATTTAAAAGGCTATAAACGCATGAGGGCCATGGGGACACTGGAGCATTTGACAAGGGATGTCAGGAAAATGTAGGAGGAGGGAAAGAAGGCCAGATGAGAAAGGAGAGGCAGGGCGAGGCCGACAGGGGCCAGCAACCAGGGAGATAGCAAGCCAGGTCTGGGCAGAGCCCTGGGAAGAGGGGAGGCGGTCCCGTCCTTCTCAGCGGGGCTGGGCAGGTGGGGACTGCTGCAGATCTGTATCAGGGACTTCACCCCAGAGCAGCGCTGGGCTGCCCATCAGGCAGAGGAGGCGTGTGCAAGTGCCTGGGGACACCAGGCATAGGAGAGGCCAAACTGAGTGCAAGGAAGAGTGAGAACTCTCAGCCCCCTTGACCCACTTGCTTTGCGGGCAGATAGACACCTGGACAGACACCAACATTCTTGGGTCCTCCTCTTCCTCAGGAAGTGGCCAGGATCCTGCCCAGCCCTTCACCCCCTGTGAAGCCACTGGGGTTTCCCAGACACGCTCAACTTCAGTTCGCTTTTCAGTCCTGATTCTTATATACCATAAAAGAGCCCAAATCATCCAAAATGTCTTACAAAACATTTCTGCCATGAGCGGCAAAGTCCTGACAGGAAGAGAATGACGCAATCAGCAGCACAGGGGACTGATGAAGGGACCGGTGACAAAGGTGTGAGCTGAGTCCATGGAAGCCAACCAGGGATGGTGTGGTGTCCTGGGGTTGGCAACGCTGGGGCCCTTACCATCCTGAGCCTTTGGAGGCTCCCAACTGTGTTGTCTCAACCAGCTGGAAACTGGGGCCAGGAAGCCTGCTAAGGCAGTCAGTCCTTAGAGGTCAGCCTCCAGGCCGTAGTCTGCACTGTGCTTGTCTCTCTCCATTATGTTTGCAAGATTCCTGGTTGGTGCTTACAGCTGTAGTTCACTAATTTTTCACTGCTGTGTGGTAACCTATTGGTGAATATACTGCAGTTTATGTGCCCGTCTGTTGTTGAACTCTTGGGTTATCTCGAGGTCTTTGCTAGTATAAAGAAATGTTATTGCGGTCATTCTTGATGCAGATTTACAAGTGTCTCTGCAATGTAATTGTTCCTCCATAGTGTATGCAACTGTTCAATTTTCCAAGAGGATCCTGACTTACTTTCCAAAGTGGTTGGTCCAGTATACACCACCAGCTCTATATATGGACAAATCAGTTAACTAGCTTCAACACTGGCTTTATAGCTATAGCATATTGATAAAAGGCTTCCTAAACTATTTATTTGATGATAATAATGGAGTGGTCATATCTGAAAATCACAGGTACGTCCAAACAGGACATAAATTATCCAAAGAGCCTTGTGACTGCGCACAGTGTTCTGAGCTCAGACTTGACAATATTACTTACCTTTTGTTATTCCAGATGCCCAGTCTGTATGTCTGACAAAGTCATTGTTGCTTATTGCATTATCTGGACTCTCTGTCTTTTCTCAGAATGTACAATGAGATGTGGCATCAGACCCAAGAAGCCCTCAATTCTTTGCTTGATAAAGAGTCTCAGAAGATGGTAGAACCATACAGAAATCAAGTTTTCATCTTCCATATGTTAGCCACCTTCTACATAAAATATGTTCAGATCTTTAGAAACCTGGAGAATGTCTATGACCAGATCGTTCATCCGCAGAAACGAATACTGATCCGGAAAATACTGGATGGAGTGATGGGTCGCATTCTGGAGTTGAAGAATGAAATGGTTGAACTGGAATTAACCGAGTTCCACTATTTTGATGATATCTTACAGGATCTAAAGTTGGCTCCTGTAAGTACTCGGCTCTCTTTTCTTATTAGTTTCTTTTGGTTTTAAATACGATGTGAATCCTGTGACCAATATTCTCCAGGCTGAGTAGACAGATTTACTCATTGTTTGTGGTTGGAAGCTGGAGCACAGCCCTTCCGTTCCACCACACTGCCGTGGGCATGGCCTGGGCTTCTTTCGTTTGGGGCACAGTCTTTGGGTCTGTTGGACACTGAGGTTATTGTCATCTTGTCATCACGGTGTCTGTCCAGGCCTGTTGGAATGGAGCAGGCTGACCCCTTCCCAGATATGCTGTGGTGCAAACCCTCCCAGTTTCCATCAGCAGTGTCTCTACTCTGTTTCTCAAGGAAATCTCTCTGTGGCTTATTGTCTATCATCTCCTGGATGAGCAGCCTTGGTTGCTGGTTCCCTATTCCCAGGTGGATGTATCTCCCCCATTGTTTGGGTCATCGGTGACTCAGAGGATGTGTGATAGTAGATGTTCAAGCCTCAGGCACCAAAGAAGGGCTCCCTCTCCCTTTCTGAGGCCCTGGAGCTCTCCCACTGTCACCTATGGCCACAACGCCTTCCTCTGAGCATTCTGCCCCTGCAACTGCCCTCTGACTTTTGCTGCCAGACACCAGGGTCTCTTCTGACATTCTGTCTGGCTGAGTCTTCCAAAGGCTGCTGGACCCCACACTTAAGCTTCATGGCCCCATGAGCTCAGGCTTCATTGTGAAAGGAATGATTTCCCTAAAGTAAAGATAAAAAGAGAAAATGTTGAATTTTCTACATGGGGTTTAATGTTTCTTCCTTTTGAAAATATTTGGGCTTCCTTAAAGGTTATGTTTCTTTCTGGGGTAGACTTTCCTAGCATTAGTAGTGCATTTTACCAGATTGGTCTAAAGGTTGAAGAGAATAACTTGAAATGAATGAAAATGTTGACAATCACTTGAAAACCTTCATGTTTATTGCCTTGATTGATAAGAGCTTGAATTAAAGCTTTTTTAGGTCATGCACTTTACTCACCCATATGAAGAAAATATCAAGAACAACTTAGGATAAACATTAAATGGTCATTCAATTATATTCAGTGATTGAATTATCAATTTAATTTTAAGGATTTTAAATAAATATTCCTAAATTTAAGGAATAATAAATATATGTAATTTATATGGCAGGTTTGTCCAGTTCATCCCCTACTTTTCTTACTACTTCCATCAGTACTCTGATACAGCTGGTTTATCTTCTTAAAGGCCATGGCATTAAGAGGGATGCTAGAACCAGTGAGCATTGAGAGGGATGATGGAAACACTGGACACTGAGACAGATGATAGAGCCACTGGGCATTGAGAGAGATGATGGAGCCCCTGAGCAGTGAGAGGAATGATGGAGTCACTGAGCAGTTAGAGGGATGGATGATGGAGTCACTGAGCATTGAGAGATATGAAGAATAAGTGACATCCTCCTGGAAGCCTTCATAGCAGGAAACTATCAGCAGTGTTTTCTGCCAGTCCTGGAAGATGTGGACTGAGCCATGTGATGACACTGAGATCCAACTGATTAGAGAGTGCATCCAACATCAGTTGCATGGACTTCATAAACAGTGCCCTGACCAGGGAGACACACTAACCTCTGGAAATTTCTGTGGGGACTAGTCCTGTATTTCAGGGCGGAATCCCAGACCAACCAGCATCCTCAGTATTTGGGCTCCAGTGGCTCTGTCACCTGCATAGCCTGCAGGTCCTCTATGTTTGGGGGGCCAGCACCCAACTATCTGATGGAAGCTGTAAAACCAGGAGACTTCCCTAATAGGTCTCCTAGTATAGAAAACCATGTAGGAGGGGAGAGAGAGAGAAAGAGAGAAAAAGAGAAAGAGAGGACACAACATTGAACATGCTTGCTAATAAATAAAATCTCGATAAAAATCACACCATAAAATAAAAATATAATCATTCTCCCCTGACTTTCCTTTGTCCCTGGACCACACTCACCCACTGGGCCCCAGAAACACATGCTTAATGCACCCCAATATTCCATTAGCCTAAAAGTTTGGTTTTCAAAAACTTTTGCCACCTCCCAGAAATTCTGGGGATCCCATTCCACTAAGTCCTCAAAAAGACACCTTTTTATGCTATAATATTTATTTAGGGGAAGGCCTATGCAAAATTCCTGTTTGGGGCAGTGTGAGTTCACATCAGAATAGGGAAAAGGACAGTTAACCCTGAAAATCAGAACCTTAGCTTTCCCAGCTAACTGGTCTATCAGAAAGCAGCCAGGAGTGTCCAAGAGTGTCCAGACACTGTTTCTCAATGAGGTTGGCCAAGGACCCACCTAAGTCCTTTAATAACCCTTAGTACACTCCTGATTATTGAACTCATATTGCTAAGTACTCATTTGACCTCTACTAATTTGAAATATTAGGTAATGTGCATAGTGAAGAATAGTTTGTATTTCTTGTATAAAAAACAAGTTTCCTAATAATGCAAATTAATTTTGTAAGTGATTTTTGTAATGGAGTAATTTGGGTAAAAATAAAACAAGTTATTAGAAAAACATTGTGACCATTATATCCAAAATTTTATGATGCTAATGATAAATTATTAGGTTTAACTCAAAGATCTCTACAGCTCAAGATTTTGCTACCCTAATTTGCATTATTATTCTAGGTAGACTGAGATGATATTACATTTCTTTGAAGAAATTCATTAGTTAATGGAAACCTAGCTGATATGAATTACTGAAATCTTACTGTAATGATTAAAACAAGGAATATGGGTACAATTTTTCCTTTTGACTTTATTTGTGTCTCCTTAGTAGTAATGAACTCTCCTCACACCACCGGCCTTATCGTCTCTGAAATGAGGATGGGAAGTCAAGCCTGTCACGTTCTTACTGTATATTTTACATGGATTTGAGTCCTGGAATTGTGACAAAAATGCTCTTTTACTTATTTTTTCTCTTTCTCTAGCAACAATTAGATATTCCCATACCCAAGTACTTTTTGAAGGAGAAGTTGGAAGTAATACAAGGAAGAGAGAAAATCCTTGCTCAAATAATAACTGACACTGGATTAGACATACAAGAAGACGTGGTTCGTATATTATCATAACACACATTATTCCATGATCTACAAAATCTGCTTTTTATGCTCCTAATTGAGAAGCAATTAGGTTATTTTTAATGTGAGGAGAGCAGTACCTTTCTCCCCTTGTTATTCAGTATAGAAGTTTTTGGTGATTCATAACCATTATTTGTCAAGAACTTAGAAATGGAGACTAAAACATAATACACTGTTGGTTAAATCGGCACCTCTAAGATTGTGTAGATTAGCAACTCGATTTAATTTTTTCATCTCAAATTCACCTCACCTAAGTCAGAAGCTGAGTGATGTTCATATAAAATAATGGAAGGCTGAGATAACTTACTCAGAACTCAAAAATGACTACACTTTCTAAAAAGCTGATTGACCTTTACATCTTTAAGTTTAGAGCAAACCAGACACTCTTGGCAGCTATGCTGCCCCTGTCAGTGCAGACCTGGGTGCCCAGGATAGCTCACATGTGCCATCTCCCTACACACAGGCCCCATTGGGTACTGCCAGCCTGACATCAGGTTCATGCTGAGTGGTGATGGGGCAGGATCACGTGCTCTGGGTTCACCAGCCTTGTACTGTCTCTCATTTTGAGTAGGTGAGCTTGCTTCTTCCCTCTCCTCCCTCTATCCCAGTCTATCCAAATGATACTCATTCCCTCAGGAATTCTTTCCTGACCCCCCTAATTGGAGACCAATTCTCCTTCCTGTGCCTTTGCCCTAAGTGACTGACCCTCTTCCACATTGTACATTCCTAGAAGTAGGTCCCAAGACTGACTTGCCTGGGTCATCTAGCCTTCCTCACTCCTGGAGCCCCGAGTCTGCATGAAGCCCTTCATTTAGTCACCTCCTACACCCCCCACTACCGAGCCCAGAGTACTGGCAAGCGAGCAGACTTAAGGTTGCACAGGGGAGCAGAGAAGGGAGATTACATCGCACATGCTTCAAGAAAACCCTAAAATTTCCTCTTGGCTGTTTCTCTTCTCCCCTTTCCCCCCCAGTTCCTCTTCCTCTGTGTGGGTCAGCAGCAAGGAGGCTCTTCCCTTCCTCAGCATCCGGCCCTGGCACTGCTCAGTTCTGGGTCAGAGGTGCTCACTCTCAACAAGACTCCTGGCTTCTGCCCAGCTGGCGTGGCTCAGGGGTTGAGCATCACCTATGGACTAAGAGGTCACAGTTCGATTCCCAGACAAGGCACATGCCCAGTTGTGGGCTCGATCCCCAGTGTGGGGCAGGCAGAAGGCCACCGATCAATGATTCTCTCTCATCATTGATGTTTCTGTCTCTCTCTCCCACTCCCTTCCTCTCTGAAATCAATAAGAAGATATTAAAAAATAAAAAAGGCTCCTGGCTTCTGGCACCAGCCCTGAGCTTCTGACTGATGTCCTCATGCCCTTCGGGATCTCACGGGACCCCGATCTCACGCTCACCTTAAGCTGCTTATTTCTGGAAAATATACGCAATATATACCCCAAAAGGAATTCTGATAAGTGAAAATGATTGTCCACTCCCACATTTGTGATGCTTAACATTTACTCTCAGAGCCTCTATCTTTGTCGCATCGACTACTCCATCCCTTAGAAATAGCCAGTAAGGACTGTAATTATCTTCAGAACAACAGTATGGAACCTAAAGGAAATAAACACAGTAAGAGCTAACGTTTGCTGAGCAGCTGCTATCTGCTTAAGTGCTTTTACACGTATCTTCTGACTTAAAGCCTGAAGAACATCCATTCCACTCTAACACACGCTCTTCCATTGTTGAAAATCTGTGCTCGCTGCCAGTGTGAAGGACGAGAGCTCACTGAACACGGAACTCTGGGGGATTGCTAGGTGAATTTGCTTCCTCTAAGAAACCAAGCCCACACTGAGGAGTGGTGACTGCTCTAGAGGAAGGAGAGGGCCTCTCCTTCAAATTGGCTCCACCCCTTACTAACCAGGGAATGTGTGCAAATTACTTTACTTCTTAGAGCGTCAGTCTTCTTACCCCTAAAGTGACCACTGTAACACCTGCCTTGGAGGTTGCTTTGGGAATTTGATGAGGATGTGCATGGAAAGCGTCTGGCATCCGTAGGTTCTCAGTAAATGTCCCTTTTGCTCTCCTTCCTGTTCATACACACACATGTGCACACATGCACATACACGCCACTACACAGGGAAGTGATGGCCCCGGGTGATGCATCGGAGCAGCCACTCTTGGGACCTCAGTGTCTTGCGCTGTGTTCTGATATCATGGCCATTGCTATCCTGAGGCCTGGACAAGGACTCAGCCTGTGCTTGGGTGTTTTTGATTCCAGTGGCCTCTCCCATCTGCCCCATCCATGTATGAGGCTCTGCCCAAGTCAGACCCCGTGCACAGCCTCCCCTTTCCTCCCAGGGAAGCTGAATGGTGTTCATCTAAAATAGTCTTTTAGATAGGAATCCTTAATGACTTTTTAAAATCAGATTCCCTCATCTGACTTTGCCTCCAAAGACAGCATTGCACAAGTCCGTCATGTCTGAATGTTTTGAAATGCAAACTTGTCGATACTGGAGGATACTTCATATATAAAGTTAACACTCCTCCAGTAATTCTAACATTAGTCATATTCACCAGATCATTCTATAGTGGATTTTAGAGTCAGTATTTTACTTCACAAGTATTTTATGTTTTAAATTCTCAGAGATGTGTTTGTTTTTTGTTTGTATTATGTTTTTTTAAAAATCTGCTTTTATTGATTTTAGAGAGAGGGAGGGAGAGAGAAATAGAAAGATTGATGAGAGAGAGACATCAATTGGCTGCCTCCTGAGCACCCCCTACTGGAGATCAAGCTTGCAACTTGGGCATGCGTCCTGACAGGATTCAAACCCGTGACCTCTTGGTACACGGAACGGTGCTCAACCCCTACGCCACACCAGCCGAGCTAGAGATGTGTTTTTAATTCATGTCTATACTATTAAGTTAGTGAAAATTGATAGCCATTTCAAGTTTCATTAAATCCATTTTATTGGCATTCTTAGTATAATTTGCTGCCAACCTAAAATGTGGAGCTAATTAGTATTTTGTTTGCAATGGTAGAGGAAAGCTGAAGGGGTGCTTACATGTGGGACCACGGCACGAGTATGGCATCTTATCAAAATATACATAAGTCACGGGGAAGATGATTAATAGTGAGCGAACGTCACACTCTTTATCAGCAGTTTGGCAGCTCTGCAGGGTTGGGCTGGCAGTAAGCCTGTGATGTTTCTGGGATCGGTTGGTATAGTTAACATGTTTAAATATGGATTGATCTCAAATGTGTTTTGCAGAAAACCTCTGTAAAGAGCATTTCCCTAGAACAGGCTGTGAAATTAATTCAGATTGCGGAGAGGGCACGGCAAGGCCGCCTGAGAGCACTGTTCATGAAGCAGATCTTCCTTCAAGAGTTCAGAGCAAGGCAAGCCAGGCTCCTCGGCGAGAAAATGGCAGACGTGGGGGCAGCGGCACTGCGGATCCAGAAGGTGCGATGGGATGAGAAGGACTCTCCACCCCAGGGAGCCGGTGTCTGCCATGCCAGGGATGCGTACCAGGGGGTGGCCAGCTCCGAACCTCAGAATTCCAAAGCCTTACCTGTAGTGGAGCCGGACGAAATTCCAGAAAGATTGATTTTCTTACCCTGGGGAAACGATTAACTAAGCTTGGTCCTGTTTTTTAAATTTTATTATAAATAGATCTAGGCATTTTCTTCACATGCTTTTGAAATCATTGACAATTGCTGGAAAGAATGGTGCTGAAAACTCAGTGAGGATATAAATCCTTAATGACTTTTTTTAAATCCACTGACACATGGATGGACATATAGTGCAGAAGGTGTTGGTGCCCTGCAGTGCCCTTCACACGCAGTCCCAGCGATGAGTGCCAGTGAGCAGGACCTCGGGGTTCTTTCTGAAAGGGGCCTTTCGGTTCCCTCCTCTCAGTCAGATTTATACCCCGTCGTTTTCCAAATACAGACGAAGTTGCTTATAGGAAAATGCAAAACACGGCATGTGACAAATTAGAATTAGCCTGGAGAGAAAGGAAGTACAAGGGCATGAGCTAGAGCAGGGAGGTCGGACGCTTGCCCCGTATTGTGTCTGAATGGCAGCGAGGGGCAGGGGAGGGTCAGATAAGAGACTACCTTCTGTCTGGTTTCTATGCAGATAGGAAGTTTTAAATGCATTTGAATTCACAGCTGAATGGTACAATTCAACGCTACTGTTCTGTTTCCCCCACGTGACTGCAGAAATTTTCTTTTGAAACTATGAATTAACTCCCTTAGATCTAGTCCCATGCTCCTGCAATCTAGAAGTTTCCCAGATAGGGGAATCTCCCTAAGGTCAATTATAGCCATTTCTTCCCACCCCCAACTTTACTGAGATGTGTTCGATATAGGATATTGTGTGCGTTTTAAGATATATGTCATAATTGGATACACAAATATATTGTAAAACAGTGACCACGGTAAGGTTAATCCACACAGCCATCACCTCACCTAATTGCTATTTTTCCTTATAGAGAGGATATTTAAGAGCAGCCCTTTTAGCAGTTTTTAAGGGTACAACACAGTGTCATTAACTCTAGTCCCCACGCTGTATATTAGATTCCCCGAACTTACTATTCATCTTATACAGTTAGTACCTTTGTGCCTTCACTTATATCCCCCATCCCAGCCTCTGGCAACTACAAATCTACTGTTTCCATGGGTTCAGTACTTTTAGAACTTACGTGTAAGCGAGATCATACAGTATTTGCCTTTCTCTGCCTGACTTATCTCACTCAGCATAATGCCCTCAAGTTCATCCATGTTGTCTCAAATAGCAGGTTGTCTTTCTTTTTACGGCTAAATAATATTTCATTATATGATAAACCACATTTTCTTTATCCATTCACCCATCAACAGACACTTAAGGTGTTTTCCTGTCTTTGCTGCTGTAAAGAATGCTGCAGGGAGCGTGGGGGTGCAGATATCTCTTTGAGGTGCTGATTTTATTCCTTTTAGACCTATACCCAGAAGGGGGATTGCTGGCTCGTGTGGTAGTTGTTTCTTCCTTGTTAACCTCCATGTTATTTCCCATGGCAGCCACACCCATTTCCATTCCTGCCAACAGTGACAAGGGTTCCCTTTTCTCCACATCCTTGCAGGCATGTGTTGTCTCTAGTCTTTTTTGTAATAACGGCTCTGACAGGTGTGAGGCTGTTGCTGGGTGAGGTTAGCAGGTTTCCTCCCAGGATCTGGGGTGCGTGTGGATCCAGGCTGGGCCCTGGGTGGAGGGGCTGCCTCCAGAACCCCGTTCAGTAGGGCGGTGCTGGGACAAGGGCTCACGTTAGGGTCCCTGGTTGTGTCTTCAGGCAGTGGTATAAACCATTCCTGGGATGCGATCTTTCTTAGAGATGGTGCCTCTGATGGCAGAAGAAAATGTATTCCATCAACACACACGTGTACACCCTTGCATGCACAGCCTGCCCTTGGCACGTGCGTTTATACGGTAGCAACAGTAGGGTCATGTTCCCTTTTATATTTTTATATACAAAACAAGTAACCATTTCTTTGTTTTTAGGTTTGGCGAGGTTTTCATCAATGTAAGAAAACAGAAAAAGAGAGAGAAGAGGAGATGGTGTTCCTGGGCATGGTAAGTTCGCCGACACACGCACACAACATGTGTCCGCTCTTCTGAAAGACAGTAGCTCCTGTATGGTTTGAGTCTTCCTTAGCCCGTTGTTGAGAGAAAAGAAAAATAAACAACCAGTGGCTGACGAAGGTGGAATCACCTGGACTTGACAGGTGGTGTGTCCCCACACCCGGCTCTGTCAGACTCTGTGGATTCCCCCGAATGTGGACGCAGGTGCTGAGCTGTTCACCACATGCTGTTCCGGCTGATGTCAGCAATGCACTCATCTTTATTAGTATTTGTGGTGACCAGGTTGCGCTGACATGCTGCCTCAGGGGGATAATGACTGAAGCAGACTTGAAAGGGTGTATTGGTTACCTGCTGCTGCATCACAAATTACCACCAACTGAGCAGCTTACATACACAGGCGTGTTCTCTCGGTTACTGTAGGTCAGGAGTCTGTGCTTGGCTGGATGCCTTGCCCGGGGTCTTCCAGGCTGCAGTCAAGGTGTTAGGATCCCCTCTGAGGCTCAACAGGTGCAGGATCTGCTTCCCAGTGTGTGTGGTTATTGGCAGGACTCAGCCCCTGTGGGCTGTCAGATGGAAGCCTCCGTTTTCCAGCCCATTGTTAGCCGGACACAGCCCCTGCTTAGTGCCACGGGGCCCCTTCCTATGAGAACTTGTTCACCAAAGCCAGCGAGGGAGAGATGCTACATCTCCTGCAAACATCACGGAAGTGGCACACCTCACATTTGCCCTATTCGGTGGGTTAGAAGCAGGTCAAGGGTCACCCACACTCAGGCAGAGGGGAGGACAGGAGGATGTGAGCACCAGGAGGTGAGGCTCATTGAACTGCCTTAGAGTCTCTGTGCTGGGACGTTTCCTCCTTGGTTGGCATCCCCAGCAAAGGTCTCCGAGGAGGGCCAGTTGTGTCTGTGTTTCGTTATAATTGTTGACAGGAACGTAGGCGGTGCTCCCCCGTGTACCCGATGTGTGAGACCCACTCGGCCTTTCTGAACGACAGGCAGCTCGCTGTGCAAGACCGTTAACATATTTACATCCTTCACCCCCAGTTCTGTTTGTATCGTAAGGAAATCAACAGAAATAGAGATTTATGTGTGTAGAAGTTTCCTAGTGTTCTTTTTAATAATGAAAATTGGAAATAAACAATTCTGGTGTTCAGAGTAGGGATGTAGTTAAGTGATTTGTGGTGGACCTACATTCAGGTAGTACCATGCCACCATCAGAAATACGTTTAAGACTAATTTTTGGTGGCCCAATGCTCAAAGTGAAAATACAGGATTTAGAATTATACACTACAGTATGATTTCATCTAAATATATATGCACATCCACACGCATGCAAAGAAAGAAAATATACTGAGTTCAGATAATGCTAATTTTTTGTTGTTGTTTTTCATTAATCCTCACCCAGGATAGTTTCCCCATTGATTTTTAGAGAGAGTGTAAGGAAGGAAGAGAGACAGAGAGAAACATTGGTGTGAGAGAAACACATCAGTTTGTTGCCTCCTACACACACTCACCAGGACCCGGCCAGGGATCAAGCCTGCAACTGAGGTGTGTGCCCTTGACAGGAATCCAACTGGCGACCCCTCAGTTCACAAGGGCTGAAGCTCTAACCACTGAGCAATTGGTTGGGGCTACTCATTTTTTAATGTGGGGACCTTGGAAGATTTTTTTGTCCATAATTGTCTGTATTTTTTAACGCATTTGAATTTTGCTTCATTAATTGGGGAAAAAAGTATACATTTAAAAATAAAAGTAAATGGCCATGGAATATTATCAACTTTTTCTCCTAAGCTCTCCAAATTGTGTGGTGTATGTGGGGAGGTAGATAGGGAGTGAGCTGACATTCCTCTACAGACATGTGGATAGGGGACATCATAATAAAAACAATAGATAATTCCAATTTCTACTTTAAAAATTAAACTCACAGTCAAAGATTTAATCTCAGATAATCTAAGTTGAACGGGAAATTTTGCGTTAGCAGCCGTTTTAATTCAATAATTTCCATTTAATTTAACCCAGCCTGCATTTGCGGACCATCTACTATGTTCACGCACCAGAAACTTAGGGAATGGCCAAACAATATTTTTTCCATCTTGAAGCCTTAATATCTTATATTGATCCACATAAAGATAGAATTACAGACTCTTACTATGATTTTTTTTCTGCTTTACTTTGTCATTTGTATCTGCTCAGCTCAAATAAAAAAATGCCTATTAATTTTTCAGCAGTGCAGAGTTTGGACAATATAAAGAGAGTAACTCATCTGTCTTCTATTACAGGTGATTTTTCCCCTTTTGTGTGTGCATGTGTGTGTATGTGTGTGTGTGGTACTCATGCTCATTGAAATTTTACACCATTGTGAAATATATGGAGTCAATTTATTAAGAATGATATCTTCTGTTCACTAGCTGATAACCATAAAAATCCATTACCCCAAATTGAAGAAATGTTTCCAATTGAATGTATTTTCCACTCTATCAATAATTAAGATAGCCTCTACTTGTTTTAAAATTTCATTTTCCCCTTATTTCATTTTGTTATATTACGCCAGTGAGGAAACCAGTGACTTATCTGATCAAAACTGTATTTGCATCTGTCAGGGAAGCTTGGCATGTTTCCAGGGGTGACTATTTAATAACTGAAACCAGAATTAGAGCAAGAAATATCATTATGTCATCATTCCACTCCCGGCCAAATGTTTTTCTTACCATTGACATATAAATTTTTTTTGATATTGCCATTTTAAATATTTATATTCTAAAATCTACAAAGGAAAATAAATAGCACTCTAAAAATTCATGTGCAGTTATTTTAATTGGCAGAGGCAATGGGGTGGATCAGGTAGAGAGAAAGTTAATGAATGTCATACATTTCATTCTGTGGATCCCTTTGAAATAATTGGCCTACAGTCATGACCATCATATATTCTGTGTTAGCCTGAAGCTATCAGTGTTTGCATTATAATGAACACTGGGGGGGTGCGCGTAGTAAAGAGAAAGAACTGTCACTGTGAAATGCATCAGTGGGACCCTCAAAGTACTACAAAGGCCTGCTCCCTTTCACATCCTAACGCAAAACAAGCTGGGTGCTAGGCTGTTTTTAGGTCAATGAATTAGACTTATTTCTTATGAACAAACCACCCCAGGTAGTTGCTGGGGCACCCCAGTGCACTCCCTCCAAGGCTTCCTTTGTGCCCAGTGCTTCCCCAGCCCTCAGCACCCATGGGTTCCTCTTTGGAAAGGGCTGTTAAAGCTGAAATGAGCCAAGAATCAAAATGAAACACTTTCATGGTTGCATGTTAATATCAACCAGAAACCATGGCATCCAGCCGAGCCATGTGCACTATGTATTACTAAAGCCCCAGTGCACGGATTCATGCACCAATAGGGTCCCTCGGCCTGGCCTATGGACCTCCCTCAGAGGGTCCCCATTGGGGCTGGGGAGGGACCACTGGGGTCTGATCGACTAGACCCCAGCGGCAAGCTAACCTACCTACCGGTCGGAGTATCTGCCCCCTGGTGGTCAGTGCGTGTCATAGTGACTGGTCAAACAGTCAGACACTTAGCATATTACGTTTTTATTATATAGGGTAGTTGGCTCCAAATGACATTTGATTGTTTCTAGAAAGAAATTTATTCTCGATGAGTGGGTATGCCATGGTTTATGTGATTTTATTTTGCTTTGTTTTAGATTTTTTTAAATGTCTTAATTACAGAAGAGCCATTCCCTCAATGTCCCAGGGGGAGGCAGCATCTTAGAAACGAGTGGCTGTCTCCACCACAGCTGTTGAAGGGCTGGCTCCACTATTGACAAGGAAGCAGGCATCCAGGTGGCCAGATGGGGGCTTTGAGTGACACCCCTGCCTGCCTGTGAGCCTCTGTCCCATCTCCTATAAGAGCAGGACAGAAGAGCTGATAGGGCTTCAGGGGGGGATGACAAAGACACCTTTTCAGGAGTGGCGGCTGCTGTTGGTCATCGTGGAACATCAGTGTGTCATCATGATAATGGAATGATGTCTACAGTGCAAAGTACCAAGATGTGTGATAACTTTCTGTGTTACAGAACATGAAACACTTCAAAACAAATTGTTGCATCAAATACGCAGGCCACTGGCTTCAAAATAGGAACTACCTCGGCCTTTGTGATTCAGGCATTTGCAGTGGAGCTGGAGTGGCGCAGGCCCAAGTCTAGCACACAGCTGCACATCTGGCTGCCAGGGAGGTGCCCAGGGTCCCTAAGGCAGCAGGTGCCGCCACACCGCCCCCCTCCTTCCCCTGTGTGTGCTGCCCGGAACAGTCTGCAGACCAGGCTGGCGATGATCCTGGTGCAGATGTGCGGGTCTCTGACAGGCGGAGCCAGGCGATCCAGGTCACGGGGGCCCTGAGTCATCTTTGGGAACTCAGAAGTCCACCTGAGGAGGTTTTCAAAAAGGAAAAGTCACTTTTGTTTATTCTGTTAAGTGGGTTTTTACAACCTAGTGACATGAAAACCTTCAGTTTGACGTTAGGTTATTTTTATTATTATTCCTCTGCTCTCTTCATGCGCCGGTCTCAGGTCATCAGCAGTTCAGTGATGAAGGTACTCTCTCTCTCTTGCCTCCTGATCCCAGGATTCCTACAGGCACGTCCTCAAGCAGGACGTTTGCCCTAATTCATCTCCACTTAGGCCCAGCAGAGTCCTTTCAAGGAGCATGCAGAGGGGTTGAGGCCGAGAACTCTGGAGCCGGCCCACCTGGGCTCACATTCCGGCCACACCACTGACCAGCTGTGTGGACTTGGGTGGTGACTGATTTCTTGGTGCCGAGACTTCTGCATATGCAAACGGGAAATGGTCCTGGCACTTGCTCATCGGTGTGTGCTATGTATTAAAGACTCTGCCCTCTGGAAAGCATTCAAAACAGCCCTGCATGTTGTACACAGTGAGCTCTGTGGAAATGCCAGCTGATCTTTTCCTTCCAGTGGCTTAGAATCATGGCTTTAGATGCTCATATCGCTCATGATTCAAAAAGTTTATTTAAAAATTGCCATTTTGCCCTGGTCGGTGTGGCTTAGTTGGTTGGGTGTCATCCCATGCACTGAGGGGTTGCTGGTTCAATCCCAGGTCATAACACATGCCCAGGTTTCTGGCTTGATCTCCAGCGGACGTGCAGGAAGCAGCCGATCAGTGCTTCACTCTCACATCTATGTTTCTCCCTCTCCCTTCCTCCCTCTCTCTAAAAGTCAATTTTTAAAAAATAAAAGTAAACCTTTTTTTAATTGCTATTTTTACCTATTGAAGTTAGCCAAGATCAGAAAAGTTAATGCCACAATGTTGGCAAGGTCCGCATGTCATAGTGACCAGTCATTCCCAGTCATTCTGCTGTTAGGGTCAATTTGTATATTACCCTTTTATTATATAGGATAAAATACTTAATATTGGTCAGCCACTTAAAACAGTGTTTTGCAACCTGTAGGTGCCATTAAAGTATTTATCTAAAACATTTTTAGAGAAAGTAGGACCCAGGATTAAGCTTCCTCCACTAATAATTATAAGCTCAATGAGACTCTGTTCTAGCACAGTTCCTAATTACACACATTTTAAAACTACTAAGAAAGTTTGAGAAATAGGAACTAACAGACTAGAAAAATTTTAACCTTTGATAGTTTGGCACCCACTCAAATTGGCGCATCTTCACTTAAAGACATAACATGACTGGACTTGGCGCCGAGGGCAAAGGGAACCACTGGCTTTGGGTCTCCCTGTGGCCCTGTTTCCACGCCTGCTGGCTCCATCGTCATGAGGAGGCGCATTGATATAAACACAGGCATATAAATACAGACATATTGCTCTAAAATGGAATGCTGAAACAAAATGGCTTATTTCCAGAAACTAAGGAAATAGAGCAACCACAGTGCCATTCCCTCCACAGCATGAGGCAGTCATCCCACCGGCAAAGTCAGGGGGTTGGGGGCGCCCCGTGGCCTGAGGAGCTGGGCCCGAGAGCTTCCTAATGAGCAGTGCTGCCCGCTGTTCCCAGGAGGCAGCGGGGGGGGGGGGGGAGGGATTCATCTCTGGGTTGGCCACAGCACGAGACCCTGCAAGACGGTCATTTGCTTCACAAGATGCCCCCTTCCCCTCACTGCTCTGGCTTCGCCTTTAGGGACAACAAAGCACCACAAAGAAGCGAACCCCCCGACACCATGAGCCTCTCCAGAAGGCTGCCCTCATCCCATCACCTATTTGCAAGTGCATTTGCGTTTGATACATTGAACAGATTTCCATTTGGACAAATGTCCATTTTCTCCTACTAATTTGAACATGGATTTTTTACGACAAAGCCCATGAAACATTAGCTAAGCATTTCAAGTTAATGGACCATGGAGTCCTATTTCCCCACAAACCCAGGAAGCATCTCCCGATGTCCTGTTTTTACAGCAGCATCAATTATTAATATGCATATTTCTGCTGACAGAGGACCTCACCATCAACGTAGGTTGCGTTATCCGGTTCCAGGTCATTAACTGTGGAAAGCTTGTAAATATAATGGTTTATTCACATGGGAAGCCTTCATTAAGATGCGTAATTCTACCGCTAATGTATTTCCATACATCGTATGTTATCTTGCTTCCTCTTTCCCCTTAATATTCGTAATTTATTTTTAAATGAGTTGCTGTTTACGTGGCGATGAGTTCTCGAATTTGAATTCTGTATGACCGGGGTTGCCAAGGAGGAAAAGATGTTTTAGCCCCAAGGAAAAGCTGCTCATTTGTCATGGGACCCAAAGAGAGGACAACCTTTACATTCGGAAGCAACTAGAGAAAGATGCTACCAATGAACCCCAAGTGTATGTTTGTCAGAGGACACCTATAGGGAGAAATACACATGGACACACAGGTGAACAGCACTGCGTGGTGGAGCAGGAGGAACTCAGAGCGAAGGAGTCGGAAACCTCACGGCTTCCTCATTAAATGCAGAATGACTCGGATACTCAATTCTGAATCGTGTCCTCATCTGTCCAATGGGATGGCCAGGTCCCCATTTCCACCTCAGAGGTGGATGTGAACATGAGTAAAGGATCTGATGAACGAACGTGGGGCAGAGTGAAGTCCCATGGGAGCTGGGAGATTTCCCTGTTCCGCTCAGAGGTCATGGAGCGGGAGGAAGTCCGTCATGCAGCACATGGAGAGCTGTTGACAGGACACGCGTCAGAGTCACTACTCATTACTTCATTTTTAGGGACAAACCGGGAAAGGCCCAGTTTAAACTACAGTTTGGTTACATACGTCTGGGAAAGAAATTTGCATTAAGTCACCATAAGAAGGATGTAATTGAGGGGTGGAAGCCATTTTTGTGATTCAGTGATTGAGAATCATAACATTAATGCAAGACTTCAGTTTTACACATTCATCACTGATAGAGGAAGCTGGGTCCTTTGTAGCAGGGATCCAGTTTAGCAGTCACAAAAACAATGGAGTCTACAAAGGTCCTTGGAGAGATGAGAGGAAAATCTGTAGGAGAATTATAAGCTGCAGGCACTAGGAATGGGAAACACTACCTGGGAAGTGCAAGGATTGGCTACTATATATGATTAAGTAAAGGGAATTCCTATCTCTTTATATTGACACAAAATGTATCATATAAAGACCTGCCTTTGAGCACCTGCACAGTGAGGCAATTTAACTTGTTTTTAAGATTGTTCTTCAAAAAGATTCTATAATTTTCATTCTAGATTCAGATTTAAAGTAGTTTTAGCATTTTTTCCTGTCATAACAGTCACATATTCTTATACTAAATGTAGACAATCAGCTTATTTCCTTTGACTTCCTGATGCATGTTTTTATAAACTCCTATATGTGTGATTTTCTTTTCATCTTTCTAACTTGATTTTGTGTCATTAAGTGGACACTGAATTCCAGCAACATCTGGATTGTGGTTTCAAGTTGAGAAATCACTCCCAAGGGTTCATAGGTATTTCTTGGAGGTTGTGAAGTGTGTGTGTGTGTGTGTGTGTACTTGTTACACTTAACTGTTTCATTCATTTGAAATTTATTTTAGTATATGACATGAATTGAGTCTTTAAGATGACCATTTCCCCCCAGTAATAGATTGAAATTTATAGTTTTATCCATGGAAACAAGATCTTCAATTTTGTCATCTACTAGTTTCACAGCTTTCAAAATGGACTTTAATATTTTTCTCTTATCCTGGAAATTTCTCTACAAGGGAGCTTCCTAGCTGCCCTGGGTTCCACGCACCCAATGTTGGTGCCACTGACCCTACACTGACCCCACTGTGAATCTGCACCAAGCACCCCCACCCATGCCAGACTCCAGATAGGACTTTCCAGAGAGGGTCCCATTCAGTCATCACAGCCTGATGCTGCCCCCATCCTAAAGAGGGGGAGACGGAGCCTTCAGAGAGTTGGGGCCTTGCATGAAATCACACAGGTAGCAAGTGGCACAGCACAGACTTAAACCCAGACATCCTGCCCCGAAATCTCAGAGCATGGCTTTAGGTCACATAAACTAGGCCTTGTTCCCTGCCTCTGCCCTGTGCCAGTTGTGTGCATTTGGGAACGCTAACTCCACTTTCTGGTTCTATGTCCTCGTGTGATAATAGTACCTGCCCAGCAGGACTGTGGCAAGGACTACGAGATTGTTTCTGTAGAGGGAGCAAGTGCAGGAGAAGCTCAGGAAATGGCCCCGCGCTGCTGCTTTGATCCCTTTTATAAATTTCTCCTCCTCATCCTCCTTTTCTTCCTCCTCCTTCCTGTGCATCATTTTTAGGCTTTGTAGGACATAGAGTCTCTGTCACAACCGTTTAACTGGGAAATTCGAAACAGCAAAATAATAAAGTGATGTTGGGATTATAACCCAAAGGATGAGTGAAATATCCATGAGTCCATATTGATATAAATAAATTATTGAATCATTCAATAAATGTGGGAGAAGAGACCAATCTATTAGACAGAAAAACTTCAAATAATTTCAGGTTCTCCCCCCTCAAGGAAGTGGAATGTAGCTCCCACTCCTTAATCAGGGGCTCTCACAGTGACTTCCTACCGGGGGACGGTGTGGAAGGGGTGGGGAGGAGGGGGGCAGTGGTTTTAGAACTGGAAGGTTCTACGTAACCCAGGTGATCCAGGTTAGCAGGTTGGTAGTCTGCCCTCTTGGTAAGACATGATTAAACACGGCCCTTTAGCTCTGCGGCCTCCTCTCAGTGAGCCAGGACTCCAGTCTAGTCGTTACCTGATAATCTATGTGTCAGTATAATGGGTTTCCTTTACAAATCTGTTTATTTTCTTTTTATTCATTTGAAAACATTTTTCGGAAAAGACGTCCCGAGGCTTTGCCAGACCAACAGAGGTCTCTGAGGCACAGACATTGTTAAGAGCCACTGATGGGTATGACGGATGATTAGAATTGCTAATTCCGGTGCCCAGTTCCAGCTCATCTCATTGTGACCCGCAGCCATGTTCCCTTCCACTTCAGTGCCTTGGCTTATGCTGTTCTCTTTTCCAGGAAGAGAGGTTCCCTTTATGCTCTGACTCAACAGAAATCTTTTGAGCTCAGCTTTGCCCTGGATTCTGCCGGCTCTTTGATCATCCCATACCTTGTAGCCTCTCAGGGAAGGAAAGCTCACAGAAGGTGGGCAGTGGGTAGGATGCAGATGACTCGCGAGTGGTGGGAGAATCTTCGAGAACAACGAGGTTCTAGTCTCACATGTACCAGTGCTGCACTGGTAACACTTAACCAAGGCTCTCTGGGGAAAATGTATGCATATATCATTTCATTGATACAAGGTTGTGTACATACAGTTTACTACTACTAATAAAATATACCCCCCTCTTCGCTGCAAATCTCACCTACCCATCGATGCTCACAGAACACTTTCCTTGATTGTTAACGGAGCTCTTCTGTCTGTTGTCTGGATGCTAAGGGGTTGCATCTGATGAGTGAGTGTAGTTCTGATATGGACGTAGATTGTTACCGTCATGTGCCTTAATAAGATGAAAGTGAGACAACCAAAGACGCGCTGCAACTGCCCTCAGCCATCGTTTTTAAAAACTGGACACGCCTTTGCTGAATCAGATTACAGTTTTGGGGACTGGAAGAATATTTCCTCAACTTCTTGTGTTAGTCAGAACGTAGCTGATACAGACACAGCACATTTTTATGTTTACCTGCATTGTTATTTTCCTATCACTTAAGTCTAGGCAATTCAATCAGAACCATATCCGAAGCCCTGACTTACAGCATTTGCTAATTTCTGTAGCCAACTTCAGGCTCCGACCTGAGGGAACTGAGTTGGAAGGTACACAGTCACCCACCATCACGTGGCACTTTCAACATAGAGAAACGATGAACATGCATAACGTCAAGTGCATAGATAATAGTAAAATCCAGTGAAAACAGCTAAGAAGTGATGAGATTTTTAATATTGATGACTTTCATTTTTAATATAACCGATTTAATTATAAGTTTATAAAATTTACCCTTCAAAAATGTCGATTTAACGACTAGTCTGCAAAATTCCTGAAAATGCATCAGTTAGATCTCATGAGCCGTTATGGGCTGGCTCCAGCTCACCCCTGAATTGGCCCTTCATTTGCTAGGTGACCTGGGCTGAATCTCTGAACTCCTTGGAGCTCAGGATCTCTGCCTGTAAAAGATAACTGTGTCCCAGCTCTCAAAGGTGTGATTCCTGGCACCAGGAGCCCCATGCGTGCTTTCCTTCTCCAAGTCCCTTTTAGCTCTTCCCATCCAAACCCACAATGTAGCACTTCCATAGGTTATCAGCCATTGTGCTAGGCATGCATCACTCTTATCCCGCCAACTGTATTTCTCTAGGGATTTTAAAGAATAGGAGTTAAGTCTCGACATTGTTCTGTATTTTCTCTGACCACACCCTTCAGGATGCTGGACCAGGGCTGAGCACTTGGTTGGTGCTCAGTAGCCAGGCATTTGTTGACTTGCTGATCTGCAGACTCTGGGGAAGAACATTCTGACAATAAGATACACTATCACAGTGAGTGTCTGGGTCAGCAGGTAATTTTCTTTTTTGGAGGTCTCTTACAATGGAACAGAGTTTTCAGGGCTGATGTTGGATTTTCTTGAAATCAGAGCACTCACACTCTCTTCACAGTTTTTGGCTTGCTCCAAATACTTTCTTATTCTACAGTCTTTGTTCTCCCACTAACCAAGAAGATTCAGAAAAAGTTTACTTTCTGTAATTTGGGTGATTTTTTTTTAAGGTTTACTGAATATGCATTTTTTCAAGCTAACTTACATCTCCCATTGGTTTCTGGGAAATGGTGTGGCATGGGCACCATCTTTCCTCCCTGGGGCAGTGAATCACATTGACAGATGCTCCCGCCAAATCTGATTCTTGCGTTCTGCATGTATTTCTACTAGCCTTTAGTAAGACACCGTTAAAGATATTGGGATAATTCCCCAGTGTCTAATATTTTCCACCAACTTTGTAACCTTTATGATCTCAAACCTTTCTGCTTGTGTTTTCAGAACCCACCTCCTCTGTTTAATGAAGTCAGCACTACAATAGCCCAGGCTGAAAACGTGACCCGCCTGCGGGATGAGCTGCAGACAAAGCATGAAGAAGACTACAAGAAAGCCATGGACACCATCAAGGGCCACCTGCAATCAATAGAAGGTGCAGACATCAAGGAGAACCTCCGAGACCAGATCCGGCACTGGATCATCGAATGCAGGTGAGCGCGAGTGGTGTAGAGACCACGCCTGACTGTCTCCGCCAAAGCAGTTGAGGGTCTTGTATGTTTTCAGCACAGG